>JAXQQM020083940.1:0-208819 GCA_034641835.2 Pinus albicaulis | reverse complement strand
CTGTCCTGCAAGTAAAATTACTTGCGCAGGGACTTCCTTAGGCCTAAATTTCTGCATAATCTTGCATGCCAAGATGAGCATCCCAAATTGGATGGTTGGGTCATTAATTTTACTGACTACAAATCCTCGGTTGTGACACAATACCTGGTAGGTCACCTTGATTTTTTCTGCCACCTTCTTTTCCTGGGCTTTTCCTCTGAAATCATCCATGGGATCAACGCCTTGATCAGGCATGTTAGTGACCCGATGTATCAGCACCGCATCAATAGGTATGTGCTCTCCCAACCATAAATCTTCATCATGCACCAATGCGAGCAATTTTCGCACACATATATCATTTATCAGGCTATGTCTGAAGTCTGGAACCTGCAGTAAATTTAGAGGCCCTTCCTTGTGCAGGCCCGACACCCAGAATTTCAGCTCCACACACATAAGTCCCCCCTCATATGGTACGTGGTCTAGATAGTATTCATGTGCAAAATCAGGAAAATTTTCAACATCGACAAGGTTCCAATCCTCCATCTTCAACTGCGGCACTTTGACAAACATATTGCCTTCGAGCGGGACATTATTTGTAATTAAATACATATTAATGGATGCTTGCACTTTTTCAAGATCCTTCGGGACCTTCAATGATGCCTTGCACGGTGTGACATATGTCGGAAACTGCGAGAATGGGGCCACTTTGACCACATCTTCCTCCTCCATGCCTATCTTAGGTAGCTCATCCATGGGTCTCTTCTGGTGCTCAGCAGCAATGGAGCATGGCTTCAGGTTCTTGTCTCTTGGGGATTTACAGGTCCCTGATGTCTGACCCTTCTTGTTTTTCGTGGGCGCAGGTGTCTCTGTGACCGACGTAGCAGGATCCTCTTTTGGGCGTGTAGCTATCATGCTTGGAGGGATGACGTAACCTAAACCCCTACAGCACAAGTCCTCCTCAAATCCCAGATCCAGACTAGACATATATAATGAGTAAGTTGCAAGAATCAGAGAGCTCAAGGTAGACAATTCACGTAGAAATTGAAGGGAACAAATGCGACCCCTTAGGTCATATTTATAGTTTTGACGTGTCTTCAACAGTCCCTTATGCATTAATGTGTCTCCATAAATGACAACATGGTTCCAAATCTGGTAAAATCCCCTCATTAAATGCACCTTAGATGCTCCCTTAAACGGTAATAAAATTGTCTTTTCCAGATTTACTGTTCCAACGGCTATATTTTGGCACTTCTATGACCCAGTCAACCTCCTCGCGCAGCTACCGCGTGTGTGTCGTACCTGTTTGCGCATCTGCCATCCCTTTTGCGCAGATCCAATACTCTAGCAATATAGTCATTTGGTGTATGTAGGGATAGGGTCATATATGTATGGGTTCAATCAGCTTCCATTGATATACCCAGGAAGATATTCACGAGTCAACGTGGGCAGGTGCACTACACTTCCATCAGTGATCTAGTTTGTTGGGTATGTGTTATATTCTTTCCATGACTAGTCACGCGCGAGGGGGTCACAGGGGGAGCGATAGATGCCCTTGTACGTTGCGCCGAGCACAGCAGGAGGGTCACACGGGGGGCGGCAGCCCCCCCTGTCGGGGTCTGGGGCAGCACCCCAGGAAAAAAAAATTGGTCCTTATTTTCCGATGGGCGAACCCGCCCATGGTTTTGTGCAGATAAAGGTGCTAAGGACAGATAATGGTGGGGAGTTCTGCAAGAAGGAATTTGAAGAGTTCTATAAGAAGTGTGGTATAGCACGATAGAAGACTACTCCATACACACCTCAGCAAAAAAGAGTTTCAAAAATAATGAACAGAACGCTAATGGAAAAGGCAAGAAGCATGCTCAGTGGTACCGGGTTAGGACAAGAATTATAGGCAAAGGTAGTGGAGACTGCATGTTACTTTGTTAACAGATCACCTTCATCAGCGTTGGAGGATAAGACTCCACATGAGGTATGGACTGGTAAGAAACCCTCTCTTTCACATCTGAGGGTATTTGGATGTGATGCATATGTACATGTTCCAAAGGAGAAAAGGACAAAGTTGGATAATAAATTTGAAAGGTGCATCTTTATTGGGTATAAGGATGGTTTAAAGGGTTACAAGCTTTGGAACCCAGAAACAAGGAAGGTCGTGTACAGCCGAGATGTGGTGTTTAGAGAGGTGAAAGATGTTGTTAAACATTAAGTCCTACCAAAGGAACCTGAGAAGATAGAGTTTGAGCTAAATGAGGATGAATCAGACTCTACAACAGAAGAAGACTCAGAAGAGGAAGCGCCACAAAATCCAGTTGTGAGAAGATCAGTTCAGGAAAGAGTACAACCAAAAAGGTATATTCCATCTGCTTTCTATTCAAATTTTTCTTTAACTATAACTAATGATGATCCCAGAACCGTTAGGGAGGCAGTAGATTCAAAGGATGGAAAACTCTAGAAGGAGGCCATGGTTGATGAAATGACATCCTTGCATAAAAATGAGGCATGGGATTTGGTGGAGTTGTCGGCTGGAAGGAAGCCCATCGGGAGAAAATGGATGTTTAAGAAGAAGATGAATGTAGAAGGCAAGGTGGAGAAATACAAAGCTCGGTTGGTAGCAAAAGGTTATTCCCAGGTGTTAGGAATTGATTTTGGTGATATTTTTCTCATGTTGCCAAAGTTACTTCTATTAGATTACTTTTATCTATTGCTGCTACATTTGATTTTGAGGTAGAACAGATGGATGTGAAGACAACATTTCTTCACGGAGATCTCGAAGAGGAGATCTACATGAAAACACCTGAAGGCTTTATGGTGAAGGGGAAGAAAGAACTGGTATGTAGGTTAAATAAGTCTCTGTATGGGTTAAAACAGTCACCGATGATGTGGTATCAGAAATTTGATACCTATATACGGGGACTTGGCTTCACCAGAAGCAAGGAGGATCATTGTGTTTATTTTAAATTAATTGGTGACCGTGTTATTTATTTGGTCATGTATGTGGATGATATGTTGTTGATCGGAAATGAAAAAGAAATTATCCAAGATTTGAAGACCCAATTATTCTCCAAATTCGTCATGAAGGATCTTGGTGCTGCAAACTATATTTTGGGCATGGAAATTAAGAGAGATCGAGCAAAGAGGAAGCTCTGGTTAAACTAGAGGAAGTAAGTCGAGACTATATTGTAGAGGTTCAATATGTAGGATATTAAACCAGTGAATGTTCTGATTCTTGTAGGTGTAAAGTTGTCTGTTGAACAGTGTCCTAGGACACAAGAAGAAGAGGAGGATATGTCACGTGTTCCATATGCAAGTGCAGTGGGTAGCTGGATGTATGAAATGGTCTGTACTAGACTAGACATTGCACATGCAGTGGGAGTATTGAGAAGGTTTATGTCAAACCCAGGGAAGGAGAATTGGTCAGCAGTGAAGCAGGTTTTCAGATATTTGCGTGGCACTAGTGATTATGGCTTGTGCTACCAGGGAAGACTAGGATTGAAAAGAGCGTTGGAAATTCGTGGTTTTGTTGATGCAGACTGGGCTGGAGATCTAGACCAAATAATATCTACAAGTGGGTATGTGTTTAGCCTATTTGGAGGTGCAATTAGTTGGATGAGTAAAAGACAGTCTGTAGTGGCTCTTTCAACTATAGAGGCAGAATACATGGCAGCCACTCATGCAAGCAAGGAAGAAATTTGGTTACAGAGATTGTGTTCAAGTATGGGGTTGGTGCAGCAAGCTATAAGGATAGACTGTGATAGCCAAAGTCCAATTTTCTTGGCTAAGAACCCTGCTTATCATTCAAAGACAAAGCACATTGATGTTCAATATCGCTTTGTAAGAGATATGGCTGAGGCTAAAAAGGTGTTGCTGGTAAAGGTGGACACTTTGAAGAATGTTGTAGATGCATTGAAAAAGTCTGCGAGCACTCAAAATTTCTCTTGCTGTAGAGAAACAATGTGTGTTGCAAAGCTGGGCTAATGACTCAGCTCTCCTGTGGCCCCCTGTGGAAAAAAAACAACAAGTGGGAGAATGTTGGGTATGTGTTATATTCTTTCCACAACTAGTCACGCGCGGGGGGATCATGGGGGGGCGATAGTTGCCCCTGTATGTTGTGTCGGGCATAGCAGCGGGGGCGGCATCCTCCCCTGTTGGGGTCCGGGGCAGTGCCCCAAGAAAAAAAATTTGGTCCTTATTTTCTAGTGGGCGGACCCACCCATGGTTTTGGGGCATGATGGTTTTCGGCCCCTAGTATTTTGTAGATCTAGTCAAGGGAACTACAGTTATGTTCTAATCCAGGGTTAATGGATTGGGGTTTATGTATGCTTCGCCATGTATATATATGTGTTGTAACACTAAAAGGAATATAATGAAAAATCAAGTTGGTCATCCCGATTTGGGATCCAAGGGAAAATCTATGTGTATATCTGTTTTATGTTTTATGCTCTCGCTATTGTTTATTTTCTGTTTTTTAAGATTCGTTTGCAGATAATTTATGTACAGGGTTAAAACCTACATCCTTAAAAATATATGGCCCTAGCTAATGCATCTTGAACTTCCCTGGGTGGCGTGCCGATCCGGATCTTAAGGGGAAGTGCCCAAGATCAAAAAAAATTAAATGGATCTGATAAGATCTGCAAAATTAGAATGCCTGAAAAAAAAAGAGAGAACAAAAAGCAAATAAAACCACAAAGAAACTTGTTTTATTAAAACAAATAATAGCTATAGAAGCTACATTGTGGTGGACAATCTGTCCTTTTCCAAAGTGAGGCTTATTATTTATAGAATTTTTTTGAGTTACAATACCATGGGTAGATACCATAGGTGGATACCATGGGTCAAAAACATGTGTCAAAACCATGGGTAGATACCACTTACAATACCATGGGTAAATTCCATCTGTGGATGAATACCATGGGTGGATAAATACCATGGGTGAATGAATATCATGGATAGATGTCGCTTACAATACCATGGGCAAACAAATACAATGGGTGGATGAATACCATGGAGAGATGCCATTTTCCATTCGGATCATTCCTCCCTCCTTAAGAAGAAATGGTCCCCATTGCGTGAAGTTCCCTTTTGAGAAGCCTTTGTTGAATATGAAGAGCCACTGAAAAGAAGGGTTTTGTGTAGTTAACCCATAATCGTGATGAACGAAGATCAGTGGATAGAGATACCCTGTAATGCTTGTGACCAACTGTGATATTGATAGTGTGCGGCCTAGCAAATGGACTTTGATGTAGTGTGGGTTTGTGGATGAACCAAAACCATGACAAACAAAGATCCGAGGATAGAGATACCATGTAATGCTTATGACCAACTTTGTTACTAACAGTGTGCGGCCTAACAAATGGACTTTGATGAGAAGGATTTTGTGCGGTTGACCCATAGCCATGATGTTGATTTTTGATGAAGTAGCAGGTGCCTATATGGCTTGGGGTGGGAAGGCACGTCTCCGAATAACCCAAGTCGAATGTTGCTATGCTGAAACTAATGAATGCGAAGTAGATGCCTACTAAAGCGGGGTGGGAGGGCACATGTCCAAAGGGAACCCGCTCTGAATGCTACTCCAAATTTAAAATGAACATAACTCTGTCAAAATAACTCATAATATTTATTATAACCTATTTTTGGAATGGAATAATCATTCTGCATCTTCCCATGTGTTTTAAATTGATATCTAAAGACCCTGGACTCTTAGATTCGTGTTGGAATTATCCCGCCGTCACAAAATTTCTGAAAAAAAAAATAGCTGATTTTAAATTAGCGATAAATCCCTCGTCTGGACTCCGATTCGACCGATTTTTTTATGAAATCGGATGATTTTTCAAGGGGAGTGCAGATCTGTAACCATATATCTGAAATTTCACACTGAAAATTGCAAGAAATGAGAGGAGATCCGTCGTCCATGAATTGTCGTCAGAAAAATTGCTGCAACATTGTTGATTTTGAATGATCGATATCTCCTTCATCCGAAATCCAATTCAACCGATTTTTTTTTTGAATTTAGGTATTTTTCGCAAGGAATCCATATTTGGTATTTTTTTGTGTAAATATTCCACCAAAATTTTCAAATCTAATCTGCAAACTCGCCGCCCAAAAAATTCATGGAGTTTGTTGAAGATTGCTGCAAAACATTGAAACTAAAATATGCTTCAAACCCTCATTCCCATGGATTCGTAACTTGAATTTGATACCATTGATCTAGATCTTAGGGGGGGGCCCCCAAGATATAAAAAATTGAAATGGATCTGACAAAATCTGCAAAATTAGAATGCCTGAAAAAAAGGAGAGAACACAAAGCAAATAAAACCACAAAGAAACTTGTTTTATTAAAATAGAGAATAACTGTAGAAGCTACATTGTGCTGGACAACATGTCCTTTTACAAAGTGAGACTTGTTATTTATAGCATTTTTTTGAGTTACAATGCCATGGGTAAATACCATAGGTGGATACCATGGGTCAATACTATGGGTAGATACCACTTACAATACCATGGGTAAATTCCATGTGTGGATGAATATCATGGGTGGATACATACCATGGGTGAATGAATATCATGGATAGATGTCACTTACAATACCATGGGCAAACAAATACAATGGGTGGATGAACACCATGGATGGATGCCATTTTCCATTCGGACCACCTGCAAACTTGCTATCATACAACAAGACCAAATCGTCTTCCTTAAACACCTTTTTTCTGTTGTGCCTATCATGCCATGCATTTTCGTGCACCTTTTTAAGTTTTTGGTGGAAATTTTCAATAAAGAGATATTCTGCAAGTGCGACCAATCGTGACAACTGTTCCTCCATAATATCTTCTTCTGCCATATTTGTGAATGCTGCTATGGGAAGACTAGGGCAAATGTACTTCATCGACAACACAACTTCTTCCCCATACACCATCCCGAACTGTGTCCTTCCAGTCAAATTTTTACAGGTGGTTCGATATGCCCAGAGAATTATGGGTACGTGCTCATCCCAATCGTTTCAATTAGCATTGAAAATCTTAGTAAGCGCAGTCTCCAATATATTATTGAAAGCTTCCACCACACCATTCTCTTGTGGGTGATATGGAGTGATCTTCTGATGATGAATCCGAAATTATTCTGTCAATGCTTCAATGGTTTCATTCACACAGTGCATACCTTGATCACTTATCAAAATATTAGGACATCCAAATAGAGTCACAATATTCTCAAAGATGAAGTGTGCATTTGTATCCACAGTACAATCCTTCACTGGCTTGGCTTTAGTCCATCTGGTTACATAGTCAGTTGCAGTGATTATGTAATGTGCACCACTCTCCTTGCTTGGAAGGTTAATAGGTCCAACAAAGTCGACAACCTATTTCTAAAATGCTTGCAGTGCCACCTGTGGATGCAGGGGCATCTCATCTCTATGGGATGGCTTCTCAGTCCTCTGGCATATATCTCATGCGCGACAATGCACATAGGCATAATTGTGCAATGTGGGCCACCATAACCTAGCTCGCAAAATATTTTGCATGGTTTCCTTCCCTGCATAGTGACCATCAGAAACCCTCCATGAGCTTCATCTAAGATGTCACGCCTTTCAAACTCCATAACATATCTTCACAAAACTTCGTCTGCACCCATCTTGTACAATTGGCTCCTAATAATAGTAAAGTCCGCTATGCGCGCCATAAGATATTTCTTCTACTGCATTGTATATTCCTCAGGCGCGATTATAGTAGTCAAGAACTAAATAATATCAGGAAAGTGATCGTTAACTACTTTGATCGCAAACAAGTGTGCATATGGTACTCCATCCTCCAAGCTAGTAGGTTCTTTTCCAATCTCAATGCATGACAGATGGTCTGGCCTAGCTTTCATTCTTCCTGGTTTCACAATAATCTCAAAGTCATACTCCTGGAATAGTAACAAACACCTGCATATATTCCCCCCCAACACAGGCTTATTGACTAGGTACTTCAAAGCAGAGTGATCAGTAAATGTCTTGAAATGTTCTCCTAACAGGTAGTGGCAAAATTTATGTAATGCATATACCATTGCTAATCCTTCTCTTTATGTGTTTGAGTAATTCCGTTCTGCACTTGAGATCTTCTAACTGGCATAGGAAATGGGGTGATTGATCTTTCCAAATCATGGCTGTGATAAAATAGCTTCGAGCACGATACAGGGGGCATCAACATGCACATGAAACACCTTTGACCAATTTGGAAAGATCAATATGGGCGTCATGACCATCTTTTCCTTCAACAATTCAAAACTCTTATGAAATTCCTCATCCCAAAAAAATGTCGCATCCTTTTTGAGCAATTTATCCATAGTCGCAGTTATCAACGCATATCCCTAAATGAAATTTCGATAATACCTAGTGTGCCCCAATATTGAGTGCAGTTGTTTGACATTCACAGGTACCTCCAAATTAACAATCATTGTGATCTCAACGGGATCTACCATCAACTATTCATGGGAGACAATGTGACCCAACAATATCTCGAATGGTACACAAAATATACATTTATTCAAGTTCAGAGAGATTTGATACTTTTTACAGGTATCCAACATTAAGTGCAGAATTGAGACTTTCTTTTTCAGTAGCCCAAAAATAGTCCAATCATCAAATTATACTTCTAGTAACATATAGATATACTACTTAAATGCATCTACTACTACACGTGAGAAGATAGCAGGTGCATTCTTCAAACCAAATGGCATGACTGTATACTGGAAGGATCCCCATTCTGTTTCAAAGGTGGTCTTACTACGATCCTCTGGTGCATTCCTGATCTAATGATAACTTGAGAAAACATCTGTGAGTTAATAAGCTTCTTTTTCTCCAACTTTTTCCAAGATCTCATCAGAGAATGGTGTTGGGAATGGATCATGCACACAAACATCATTCAACTTGCGTAGGTCCACACAAATCCTTATTTTGCCTTTTGTATTCTTATCTTGCACTACCATGGGGCTCACCCAATCAAACTCTTCCATTAGTTCTATGATTTCTGCAACAACCATTTTATCCACTTCTTCCTTCACCTTCTGCTTATATTTTGGATTCAATCTATATGGGTGCTACTTCACTGGGCACACATCAGGTTTCAAAGTGATCTTCATGACTCCAAGCTCTCCAATTATTCCTTTCAACTCCGAGAAATTTGGAGGAAATAAGTCCTGATACTCTGTCAGCAGCTCAACAATATTTCCCATTGTGTCATCATCCCAATAATCTCCAATCTTCACCAACTTCATTTTCTCTTCAGATCCAATATTTACATGTTGAATATTTATAGGTTTTGTGACAGTTAGTGAAGTGAATGAGGGCCCAAAAACTGCGTGTTGTCCCTCATATTTTCCGAAATTATAATATTCCTTGGATCTTCTTCATTTTCCTCAACTGTCATATTTCTGTACTTAACAATATCCTTCATCTGCTCATCCCATGCTAGTTAAGCACGCTCTACCATTGGATTTGTTGTGTCAAAGATAAATTCTTTAATATCATGCATTGCTTTACCACTCTTGACAAACCCACCCTTGAAGTTGAAGGTTAAAATGAAACTCCTTGTCAATGTAGGCCATTAACTAGTACATCAGCGTAGCTCTGTCTCCAGGTGCCAATCAGTAGGCACCCTTCCCAGTGCATGAATTATCATGTGTACCCATTCATGTCTCGGTTCTATGCCCCATACCTCAGTCCATTTAGCTAGATGTCTACGTGGATCATTATTTCCAGAGTATACTTCTTCCATCTAGGTAGTTGGACATTCAAAGAATAATCTCATCATTCACGTGCATTCGTCCAAGTTGCCCATGTTTTCTTTATGAGTCTCCCACCATCATGTTGGAGTAGCGCGTAGTCCTAGATCCATGATATGGAACCTTTGTCCTTCTCAGAAAATTCTTTCCAGTTCTCCTAAAAACATATTTACATTAGTTAAACCATCATAATGCAATAATTTGCATACCTCTGATGTTAAGCAGTGAAGGGATCTGGTCACTCGATTGTAGCGCAGCACAGATACTTCATGTAACTGATTCTGCCAGTTCTCCAATTCTTCGTCAGAATCTAAGAAGTAGGAGTTGTCCTTTTCCCAATTAAGCCTTCCAGCAGTCGTTGGGTTGATCCAATTCATCACGCACAATAAGCTTTTAGATATGGTCAATATCATCATCAGCGTGCACAGGCTCTGTGTATCTTTCACCTTCTGCAGGATCTAGGGGAATTATAACTCTCGTTCCATTGTTTTTAAATTCCATTCTTCTCCTCTTCAGATTTATGACACCATCCATATTAATAGCCCAATCCAATCCCAATAGCGCAGGATAAGGATGAGTATCATCCACAATTTGGATAAATTTTGAATCCGCAAGTACCTTAAATCCTTCAATATTGACTACCACTTGTGTCAGTCTTCCTAATGGGATGATTTTTTGTTGGTTTTCCATGCAAAATTGGATGGTAGACCACTCCAGCTTAGGCTCTCCCATGCACTGCCAAGTTTTCTTAGGTAAGACATTTTCATCATACCTGAGATCTAGAATAACCTGATCAATTTCATAAGTATCGATCTGAGTGGTCAGACACATCTCTCATCCAGTTCTCTTCTTATTATTCTTCGTATAGATTTTGTTGACAACTTTCTGTTTTATCGGAGGTTGTTCCTTTTCCGCATAGTTATCTATCAATGCCTAAAGGTTCTCTACTGCATTTTTGTTGTGCAGTAACTTAATTCAAGATTGTAAAAATGGCTTGATTTCGTCATATACTCCTGCCTCCTTCATTGGTCTATTTGATGTTGATGTGCTTCCTTCAACAAACCTCTTTCATGCTTCAACAAAAGTCTATTTTGTGCATTGCAAATCAAATCCATTCTTGTTCTCAGGCACCTTATCAATCCAAAGGTCAGCATCTGGCTTCTCTCCCTTATCCTCAGTAGTGGCTACACCAATCCTAGTGACCACATTCATGCTAGGATATTCCTTGCACATTTTTGGCCTAACCATTTGAAGATTATACGTCAAAGTCTATGTCTTTTTGTCTTGCATCTTAGCAATTAAAACAGGACAATATTCTATTACATGATCAAAATGTGTACAGTACATGCATGATTATCACACCAAAATTGGACAGTCGTGTGCATAATTATCAACATTTCCGCAATTGTAACAAATGACCTACCCCCTTCCTCGACCAACTGATCCTCCTTCTCTTCCTCTTCCTTTGTTCTAAAAACCACCATGCCCAAATGGGGATTCTAGTGAGGTAGGTTCATCATACATTCTATATATTTCAACTTTGTCCATCATTAGGTCAAAACTTTGACAGTGATGTTCATCATGTCCCAGTGATGAAAAAAATATTCATAAAAATTGCTTCATCTCAGGTGTATATTTTCTGATGCTTGGACAGAAATCCGTTGCATGCAGACCTGTAACCTGACAGATCGCACACCATACTGAAGGTATCCCACTTGGCCCTGCCGCACTCTTCAACAGGCTTATTCCTCCAGCATGTAGATAATCATTGAAGACTGGACATTGATCCTTATGATGCCCAGCAGCTTTACATCATATGCATTGGACTTCTTTGCATACCTCCTTTCCATTATCTTTCCACAGATTCTGAATCTCCAAATGCATTCCTTCTAGCTGACTCTGAACCTACCAAGTTCCAAGTGCAGCAGGTATTGGCACATCTTCTAATTTCATCACAATATCCATAGCCTTAGCCTACGTGTAAATCTTCTGTTGATCCAATGGCTGGCATATATGTGGGAGAAACATAGCAATAAACCACTCTTGTGTTGGGTATCATCAATAGTCAATCCACCGTCTCTGATAGTGCACTTCATCCTCTGATCTGTCTCCCACACAAATTCATTTATCTCCTAGTGAATCTCTTTCAATTCTTTAACACACTGCGCATATGAATGTGGCTTTTTGAATTGTTATTTTAGGGAATATTTCAACTCATCCATAGTTACATTAGGGTTTTCTTGTACATATCTGATATACTAGTCCAACGCGCGATCTTGAAAAACAGTGGCTAATTGTGCTTTCTTAACATTTTCATTATTAACATGTTGTTCTCTCCATAAAACATCAATGACAAACCAAAATTGCTCAATATCTTCATTTACAATACCTCTGAAAGTAGGTAGCTTCATAGATGCAGCCATATCTGCACCTGGGGGAGGTGGAAGTGGAGGTTGAGTGGATGACTTGTGAGATGAGTGTGGAAGTGGAGTGGATGGGATCTGAACTATGGTCAAGGCTCCATGATTGTTATGATCTGGTGAAACTACTTCTCAAGATACTTCCTCGTATTCAGAGTGTGAAAATTCACTAGAGATACTACTTTCTAGCTCGTCCTCACTATCAGATCTACCCTTGAGAGGAATGTAAACAAACTCTTTTGCTAGGTCTACGCGGTAAATTCTTCCACTGCGCATAGTTGGGCCTCTTCGGGACATTCACACAATATGTTTGCACAGAAATCCCTATTCACACAATAATATCTTCAACAATAACTTCAAAGAGAACAAGAACTTACCTCTAGGACCCTTGAAAAATCTCCTTTCTGCTTCAGAGAATGACACAAACTGATCAATGGAAAATTCAGTCACAAATCCTCCCAAGACGTGATCAGTCCAATGATCTATCGCATGGGTGATCGTATTTCTTATCCTTTTTTATTTCTTTACTAATTCAGGATTCCACTGAGTGATTGTATCTTCCTTCGTGCATCTATTGAATTCATTCAATCACAACAACCACTCATGCAAATCAATTGCAAAGGATGCAAAGTATATTTCGTGAACTCCTGTATAGATATACCTCTAAACCCACTTTTCAGTATATAGTTTAAAACTTCTATTCTCTTGGATCGCAAATTCACGAATATTTCTATCTAGAAAATCTTGCAACTCATTATGTGTAGGATGCCACAACATTAAATCTCCCTCAAAATGATCTCGGTCCTGGCAACCGAACCGTTTGTTGGCTTGAGGGGTCCTGACCCAAGTTCAGATTTTATTGCGCAACCAACAAACCCTCCAACTACTGGCCCTTTCGGCAATGACCTGCTTACACAAATAAAGGTCTCACTCAAATTAGTATGGGGGGATGCTAGAACCAGGTTTCCGCACCCTGAGGAAGAAATTGACATGGTGGCCCTAAAAAAGTTTATAACATAACTTATTTCAGTTTGGGAATAAATGCGAACATATAAATATCAATACTTATCAGATCATCTTCGTTGCAAACACAGATAATGCTCATAACAGATAACATAATCGAAGATCAACTTTGTCACAAATATATATACATAACAGAATCATACCTTCTCAATGCATAATAACTTAAGCATATCGATACATGTAATTAACCATTAACAGAAATTCATGCATAAAGGATAGATTTACTCGCGCAGATACAATTGATCATAACAGAATTAAAATGATCTCAAATCCATTAAACAGTAATAGATAGCTCAGATATCAAACATATGACACATTTGGTTCACCAAAATGGTCCTTATATTAGATTCAAAATAGTTCAGTACAATCGAACATTTCCTTACAATTACCCTTCCGCGCACACAGCCAGCGGAGTCCGCACACAGCCAGGACTAGGTCTCCATGCACACAGCCAGCAGGAAACTTTCTACCCAACCAAGACTTACAAAATGTATCACAGAAGCATAAAACTTCCTTATATCATCATATCATCTATCTCTCTGTCGACTAGAACATATCTATGTTTATATTCATCCAGCATGCTGATATTATGGTCTCAAACAATGGTTTGAGGCCCACAATTTATCCTTTACAAGCCATTTACATAAAAGAGGTACTTTGACACGCCCCAAAGCCCCTTGACCTTCATGCGCAGCATGCATAACCAAAAATGCATACAAAAAGTTACTCAAAATTCACCCTAGGGGACCACGCTCCAATACTCCTTCATCTGCAGATTTTCAAAATCTCTCATAGTATTTTGCAATTTAACAATATTAATTTTGGCCATACCTTGACAGCTTGTCGCCAAAGTTTCCCATGCTTCCTTTCTTGAATATGTGATCATAATATTCTGGAACACTTCTCGGTCCGCTCCCTGCTGGATAAGAAGCAACGCTTGTGCATTCTTCCTTTTTCCTTTCTTCCATTTTTCCCTCTCTGAATTAGTGGGAGCTCATTCTTCTATGTCATTCTGAGGTTCTACAAACCCAAACTTGAGATGATCCCAAACATCATGCGATTTTAACATGGTCTCCATATTAATGGCCCACACATCATAATATTTCCATTTGAAAGAAGGAAGTTGTAGCTAGAAACTTGATGTTTCCATTTGTTAAACACACTCATGGTAAAATACACATAAGGGGAAAGATAAGCATTTATTGCATTATATTAACCATAGATGTGCATTTATAATACAATGTGGTGACCCTTGGATTCCACATTCCAAGGTCACTTGGACTCCTCTTTGTCCATTCGGCTTCCACACCTACCCATAGAGGATTAGGTGTCCAACATTCCCCCCCTTAATCTGAAGGGGTATGTGTGAGTCGAAGAAGAGATTTGTAATACAAATCTGCAAAGTATACATGGCAACACATAGCCTGAATGCGCTCTCTGAAATGTTGGCATAAAGAGGTGGTTTAAGGATGACCACTAACACTGGAACGATTAGTGTAGTTCCCAGAACTCTTCCAAATCTGGAAAGACGCTGAGGTCTTCTACTAGAGGAAGTGTCCCTCATATTTTGAAGAGGGAGACCTTCAACCTAGAAAAAGGGAGGTCTACAACCTATGATGGTTTAAGGATGACCACCAACTCTGGAATTCTTGATGCATTTCCTGGAACACTTCCAAAACTGGAAAGAAGTTGAAGTCTTCCTCTAGAGTAAGTGTCCCAAATTCTTTGAAGAGGGTGAAGTTCAACCTCACATATATGGTTTAAGGTTGACCACCAACGAAAGGCATTCTCATGGGCATCTGTGTCTCTGGCTACAACTCTGAATCTGTAATGACAAATTGTGGCTCAGGCTCACTTTATGTGGTGTTGAATCTTGTAGATGACCACCATTTCCCCCCCTGTCAGGTACAAGGTGAGATGATGATGAAAACTCAATTGCAAGATTGTTCAATATTCTAGAACAAGTTCTGACATATGAATTAAACATCTTCTTAGTTGTTGATGCCCATTTCCAAGAAGCAATCCATCCAAGATGAATCTTTGTTCTTGCAGGAGGCTTGTTTCTGAAGCATCTGTGTGAAGAATAGATGTGCCGACCATAGTGCTTGCATGGGTGAAGATCGAAACAATGATATTTCATATGGCCAACTCGATCACAGTGTTGGCATTCTTCAATTTGTTGTTGCTGCTTTGGAAGAGGAGCATGATCTGGATCAGCTGAAGGCAAACTTTCATAAAGAAATTTGGCACTCTGAAATTTCATGGGCTTGGAATAGTCTAGAATATGAAAGTACAACTCATTTTCATATCCAAGACCACTTTTGTGCTTGTTGTGGACAAGCTCCTCCCAAGGTCTGATGATGGGCTTAGGAGGTGAAGCGTGAGCTTCTGCATCTGCATACAAATTTTCTCTTGTTTTGGGCTTAGAGATCTAACCAATATCTTGTTGTTGATTGGAGTTTGTCTTAGTGTTCTAAACAAAAACAAGTTCAGAATGACAACTCTTTTGTTTTAATTCTTCTTGCTAAAGCTAAGATTCTAGTTACAGAAAATCATTTTTTTCTTGTGCATGATGTAAGCAAGTCTGAATATCAAAGAGAGTGTATTTTCTAATTTTAACTGTGTTGTCATTAGTAGACACCATTAGTTTGTTTAATAGCTCTAAAAACCCATTTAATATGGCCATTGTAAAAATTTTAAATTCCTATATCTGAATGTGCTCCCAAAGAAAATAAGGGAGTACTCCCTTTACTAAAGGAATATGTATCTAAACTTGTAGAAAGGCTATCATCAACACCAAATGTAAGTGTAGTGCAGAACTTGGATATCAAGAATAAAAACAAAACCTTGATATCAAGAATAACAACAAAACTTGGATATCCTTTTCAAAATAATACAAGGTTCAGCTCACAATTAATTTGTTTTAGTTGTTGATCGATTGTTGATATCTTAATAGCATGAAAAACTTATCTGTCCATAATAGATGCAATTATCTTGTACTCCACTTCTCGTAATAAGACACATGGTCATAATCGATCACTATTGGCACTATTGGAAAAGGAGCTCTAAAAAAGAAACAATGTTTTCTAAGGATTAACCAGAGGTCCCTTTTGACACCAAGGAGGAGATAAAAACAGACCAGAGAATGAGATACGATAGAAGGATATTCAACGCAGATGTATCAATAAATTATTTTCTTTCATGGAAGACCACTTATCTTCCTTGGAAGCCCGATTTCCTCTTGATGTAGAGCCATCATATTTAGAATGATCCTTAATGGTTCACAATGGAACAAGCCTCAAGGAAAAGGTTGCATAACCTTCAACGTTGTTTTAACAACTTCTCAACAAATTTAGGATCAATTTTATCTCTTTTTTTTTGTTTAAACAGAAAAATAAACATAGAACTCCAATCATATATGCTTCACTTTAACCCACATTCAACTTCTTGTGGCATTTTGTTTTCCGCACATTGAATATATATTCAAACTATACACAGAAACAACCTTCACACACATTCTTCTAGTGGGATCTCGTTTTCTACGCATTACAAAATTATAAATGACAGAATTGATGTGGGTCTTAGAAAATGTATGCTTCACCTTAACATTAACACAAACTCCATGTTGTCTTCAGTCATATATGCAGGATTAATTGCAACAAAGAATATGAAAAGGTGAGGCTCCAACCATACTTAAATATATTTCAACCACCACCATATAACAAGCAGCAGTGCCTTCCCTTTTTAAGTACAACCCACGACCATCAAAAATATTTTTCACCCTTGCATTCACACTCTAGACCACGATTGACGAGCAATGAGCTTAGAGCGGCGTTGGACCAGACAAAACGCTACAACAGTCGGTGTGAGGAGCGGTTGCATTGCCGAAGAGGGAGAAGGACTACGTGACCAACATGGGAGATTTACGCAGATTGTGATGAGAGCTCTGTAATGGAGGATATGATGGTAACACAGGCGTTGGTATTACGTATGGTCATGCTCTACATATGACTATTCTCTACGTATGAATGTTCAGTGCATGGAGCAATGTAAAGAGGATAGCAGCGTATGTTATGTGGTTTGATGCACAGTAGAGTCCCAAGGTGTAGGCAGCGTGGTGTAACGTTGGATCTGAGTTGGTACGACGGGTCTAATGGAGCGTTAGATGGGTTATAATCCCATTCTTGACATGAAAGTTAAATGGCAGTCGATGGAAGAGAGGGCTAAGAGGCTTGAGTTGAGGTTGTTTTCAAAAGCCATGAGCCATTACATGCAGTCTATTTAGAAAACTCGAATATCAAAGCACAGGATACCATCGAGTAATTGAGAAGAAGCGGAACAGTCAAATCGTGTTGAGAGCGTTATGATTGGGGGTGTATTAAATGTGCAAGAAGAGAGCATTATTATTTGAGCTAGGTAACGAGATTCCAAGCTTGCTTGAGTAATGCAGAGTGTGGATTGTGCAATGTGCAATTTGCAGAGGTGCACATTCTTTGCCAGAATTTTATGCTCACACACAAGCACTATTAATGGAGTAATAGATGGTGCAGAGAGGCAAAGCTAATACCACAATTCAGTGTAGATTGTAGACCTGAGTTGGCAGGGAATGGTAGGGTAGGAAACCTAACACATAAATGCATAGAAGAAGGCCACTAAACTTGGCTCTGATACCATGTTAAACACACTCATGGTAAAATACACACAAGAGAAAATATAAGCATTGATTGCATTTATTAACCATATATGTGCATTTATAATAAAATGTGGTGACCCTTGGATTTCTCATTCTAAGGTCACTTGGACTCCTCTTTGTCCATTCGGCTTCCACACCTACCCATAGAGGATTAGGTGTCCAACATTTTTCTTCAAAAAAAAATTACTTCTCTTATAAAACTCTAAATTTCTTCTTTTGTAAGCTTTGCAAAGCTCCAAAAAATAGCCCTTTTATTTTCTTTTATATAAAAATATCTTTTATAAAAAAAATTATATATAAAAAACCTTTTTATAATAACCCTCTTAAAAATTTTATTTTAAAATCTTTTTTTTTATTATTATAAAAATACTTAAAAAAATAAAAAATTAAAAAAAATAATAATTATAAAATTCTTTAATAAAATATGTTTTATTAGTCACTCTAAAAACCTTTTAAAAGAGTGTATCTTCAAATCTTCAAACCCTTTTAATATGACTTTGTGTTGGAATAAAGTTTTTGTAAGAGAACATTTAATAGAATACATATGCCTCCATGTGAGCTCCAATGACCACATTAAAAAAAAATTATATGCTTTGAAAAAACCAACCTTGTTTGACTTTTATTCTTGATGCTCAAGGTTGTCATGTTTTTAAACTTAAAACCCGATTGCGGACCCGATGCACAAAAAATTTGTGCAATAAACTATATTTTTGGAAAATTGTAAGTTTTACGATTGCCACGCAGTTTTTCAACTAAAAAGGTGCAGAACTTGCATGCTTTTTCCACTAAAAATGTGTGGACCTGCGCACTCCTTAATCGTCCGTTGATTTTGCAAAAAAAAATTGTCGGCCTTTTGCTCTTGACCCTCTTCTCACTGGCTCTGCACGCCCCACAGATCTTGTGATCCTTCCTCAGCTCAGATACCAATTTTTTGGAAAGGCATAGGATATAAAACAAAAAATAACACAAGTAAGTCACACCCAAAACACACACGAGTTGTAGCTCTTCTATTAATCACGCGAACTTCAATCTCTAAATACAATGAACCCGGTGAAGGGTATTTATCCTTTTCGACTAACGACTCGCTTGACATGCATACACTTACCAAATTCATCTATCACATAACTTTGACTTACTCAATGATCACTTAACTAACTCTCTAAATATATTTAAATATCCATGCGGGAGATGATTAGATGTTTTAACAAGATTTGATCTTCATTTTCGAAGGTCCTCGTAGTGTCTGTGATCTCAAAAAATACAGTCTGAGTTCAATATACAACACGTGGTATTGAAAAGAGATATTGTATAGATATTATATACAAAGAACGATGCAAACCATTATGGTTTTTCCTTTGCAATACTGAATTTAGAACTCGGCTACTTCTCAAACACTAGTAGAAAATGATGAAATTAGTGACTAGCTGGCTAAAAAAGTTAGTCACCACAATTGTTTCAAGTGAATTACTACTAAATTTGAGCAATTTTAAGTAACTAGATCATAAGGGATAAAATATACGACTAGATCATAAGTGACTAAACTAAAAATGAATAACTTAAATGACTAATTTAGTTTAGGATTAAAATATATGACTAGATAATAAGTGACTAAACTAAAAGTGACTAACTTAAATGAATAATTTAGTCTAGGATTAAAATATATGACTAGATAATAAGTGAAAAAATTAATTATTACTAACATAAATGACTATTATAGTCCAAGAATAAAAATATGACCAAATAACCAGTACAACAAGTATATGAATTAGTCATTTATGTTAGTAATTTTTAATTGTGGACACACTATTTGTTATGCGTTTTTTGTGGCATTGTTACATACCATGGTTGATTATTGCACTAGATTCATAGAGAATGATTTTATTAATTTGAATTCAAAATATGTTGATTTATACATGGCCAATTGATATAAATATAGAAGTTTACTCTAAAGCCATATTATTCTATAGATACATGCATTACAAAAAGGTTCATGAATTATAATAATGCATTAACATTCTTAGAATGTACACACACTATTATTAGAAAACCATACATACACTAGTACATAATGGCTAATTAGTTACTAAAAAAATGACCATTTTTAAGTCAGTGACCAATAGTAGCTAATTTACAGTATCTTATAATGCGACCAACTTTTAGTCATTTTTAGCTTAGTCATTAATTGGTTGCCTCAATTTTATTATTTAGTAGTATATTTAGTTATACATTTGGTCATTAATTTAGTCATTAACTGCCACAATTAATGACCAAATATACAACAAAATATATTACTATATGAACACCTCCAAAAACCAATTAATGAACAAAGAAATATGACCAAAATGTTGGTCGTGTTATAAGATACTATAAATTAGCTACTAATAGTCATATATATGAAAAATTTAGTCATTGTTTGAAACCAATTAATTACCAAAGAAATATGACTAAATTTTAATCGTGTTATAAGATATTGTAAATTAGGTACTAATAGTCGTATATATGCAAAATTTAGTCGCTATTTGTAGTCACAAATTTATCATTTGCAATAGTCATTTATTTATTTTTGTAGTTGCATATTCATTATATAAACGACCGAATTAGTAGTTTATATTCATTTCATTTACTTTAATTAATAATCATTATAAGCGGCTAATTTATTTATATATTCATTTTGTGTGTATTCACCATTAATCAATATAAACTACTAACATAGTAGTTTTAGATTAATTTTATGTGTTCAATTTATCAACATAAATTAATTAGTAGGATTTTGCAATTAAATTTAAAAAAAAATGGCATACAATCTGCATGTTCTTCTAATATGAAAAGACAAAATTACATATGTTAATTACAATACTAAATAACATCAAGTACAACTATAAATAATTTCAACAACATAAATAATATTATATAAAATGTCAAGTATTACAATATAAGTTTCCAACTTAATATTGGTTGGACTACAATTTACACATGAAATATCGTTTCATCACTTCAAAACATTATCATTGTGTTTCCAAGGCATTGCAAGTGAATTCACCAACTCTAAAGGTTTGACCATCAATTTGTATGTGTATGTCTCATGCAAAATATTGGCTTTAAGGGTATCACTAGACTAGTCCTCTTCTCTTTCTCTTTCTACATTTGTCACTCTAGTGTTATTGTTCTCCTCTTTCTTCAATTTTTTCTTCTTACCAAAAATATTGATTTCCTCTTCTGAAAATGAAAAAAGACACAATAAAAAGTATAAGGCATGAAAGACGATGATAAATGGAATACTATAAACTAAAGTAAACTATAAAATATTTATAAAACATATACGTCAACATCAGCAATGTCTACCATTTCTCTCCAGAAATTAAGAAACTCGATCAAGTTTTCTTCAATGGAGAAATAGTGGCCACCATGTGGCTAGCTGACTTGTATAAACAAAGGAAATAAAATGTCACCACAGAAAATAACACCTTAGAAACTTAGCATTCAATCTTCAGGAAAATTTTAGGCACAATCATGCTAACTAAATTACATGCTAAAAATCTCAGGTTGTGGATAACTTCTAAAAACAAATGGAAAGAAAAAGACAACATATAATAAATAATGTATGACAGTTGGATGGAAAATTGAATCACAAAAGAAAAAAATTCTCCTATGTTTACCCATACATGTAGGTGGGTAGCATGCCCCAATATGCCATGATCCTTAGGGTCCACAGGAATTAAATCTCCTACTAACATAATGATTGATTGGTTGCATCTTGGCCTTGCCTCTCCTTTGTGAGTCTGAAAAATAAAAATGAGTCCATCCTTAACTAGTTGGGCTCTATAGTATCCTTTTTGCATATTATCTCCATATACCGACAAAAAATCTCAGATATGCCAAACAAATGGAATTTTGGAATTGTTTCAAAAACTATGTCATTTTCACCCCCTTCAATGTATCAGACCAAATGTACCCACTTGAAAAATATATGTTTCAAAAACCAAGACAACCCCAATATCTCTGGATCTTAACACTCATCTATATTTGCCACAAACCCTAGGAATTAAATACTCTCTTACAATCAACCCACTAGTCTTAATATATATTTTTTCTTCTTTCCATTCTCGATGCACATAAAGTGATCATCAATCATCCAAGTGAATCTTAAATATATGAATTTAGGCATAGGAAGCAAAAGAAAACATGCTTTTATTGAATAACCAACCTTGAATAATACTTTATAAATTTTATAACATAAACAACCAAGAATAAGGTCAACACAACTCTATTTTAGCTCATCAACAACTAGCATTAGCCCACTATAACAATACAATATGATGCCCAACCACGAAGTACTAAATCTGAAATGAAATGATGATGACCTTGGGTGAAAATCAATCCTGACATTTTTTCCAAAATCAAGCTTCAAACTTGCAATTTTATCTTCATCCCCATATACAAGTTTCTCCATAATGAACTCTTGTCAATGCTCCACCAAAATATTTCTTTTCTTTAACATGTGTGCCATTATAGAGGCATCTCCACACAATGACCCCTTAAAATAGGGTTGGTTCATAATAAATAACATTATAATGATGCCCAACATATGCATATAAGTTTGTAAGAAACTAAAACAATATTAAACTAAAAATGTATTTGAAAAAATGTCCCATTAGTACAACAAAGATTAATTGAATTAAGGAAGCACTTTAAGTTTCAAAAATAAAATAAAAATTATATTTTAAAGGCTCAGGTGCATTTAAATACGTATTATAAAATGTTATAAAGTGTTACTTTTTCTGGCTCTTATCATCCACCATGTTCAATAGCATCCTCTATAGAAGCATCCAACATGCCAACCATTGAAGGATGCACAAATTTTTTCTCTAGAGATATACCTTATATATATTTGCACTATGATCCAAAAAAAATGAGGCGCACCATTTAGATTATTGTTTGATGATACTCCACTGTCCTCACCAATATCTTCAAAGTAGCCAACAATTGCATTGATCAAAGAAAAAATATAATAAAGAATCCTTACATTTAAGTATTTTTTAGGCTGGGGAATTACAAGTTTGTTGAGAACATCATAACCAATGAATGAGTTTTGCATGCTTAATATCAAAGAGTAAAATGGAAGCTAAAACACACCAATGAAAAAACAGGCAGAGCATGATACAACTATGAGAGGTGGCCCTAAATATAAGGGAACCAAAAAATACCAAAACAAGAATATAGATCTAAAAATAAATATATGTCAAATTCATGCATTAGTTATACTTGCATATTTCCCAGGATGAAACAAAACCCAAATAATAATATCCATCCAAGTTATAAAAGTCATAGATCCAACTGCATTTCTCTTCTACTCATACAAGTAGGAAAACACTGTGAGATATGGGTCATAATGGGTTACATGGATTCTCACTAATCAAGAGGGTGCAATAATATATTATTTATATTTGCATTGTGATCAGATAGAAAATTGCCTCTATTTGATTCATTTCCTATGTTTCACCTTTATCAGGGAAATCCAACTGGGAAGAAAGGTGTGATATGAGCATAACCCTATTGATTCTCATCCAAGCAAGGAGCTTTGATGGACCAAAGTATAGTATTGTGAATTGTGCTATAAAGTGAAGAGGTGGAATAATATGGGAGTCATTGATAAAGGCTTTGTATTGTGGTAGTGAAGGGGTGTGATTGATTATATAGTGCTAACCATTGGAGTAGAGCCCAAATGGGAGGAGGATTGGCTGGAAATACAATATTTCTAGAAGAAGGACTACCCAAATGATTCATAATATTGGATTCAATTATCACATAACTTAGGTGCTTGCGTAAACTTACATCGATGCAAACTCAGGTGGTAAAACTTGTACTTGTGTAAAAAATATAGGGAACTACTCACTACCAAGATTTGTCAACCTAGACATGGCTGAACTAAAGGACCAAAGGCACTAATAACATAGCATAAGATAAGATAATTATGTTATTGTCAAATAAATGAACACACAAGTAGGTCAATGGGAGATGTACAAAGGGAAAGGATCTAAATACTATTCCATGATACACTAGATATACCTCTCTAAACATTAGAGGTTGAATGAAGGAAACTCAAGATAAGATGATTCCCTAAAGAACAACTAGGGGAAGATTTGAAGCCTCTTATGCACTGTTTCA
Source organism: Pinus albicaulis (assembly GCA_034641835.2). Classification (NCBI taxonomy): domain Eukaryota; kingdom Viridiplantae; phylum Streptophyta; class Pinopsida; order Pinales; family Pinaceae; genus Pinus; species Pinus albicaulis. Next base: position 184,786 of record JAXQQM020083940.1, on the reverse strand, counting down.
TGTCCACTATAACATGATATTGATGTCTAGGTGATATTATATGCTTGATGGAGAGGGATATGGTCACGTGACATATTTTAGGTTCCCAGGGAGGGGGAGTGGTCCCTCTAGTCCGCATTGATATGGACCTAGAAGAAATGATGTCATCAACCTATCTCTTAGTGCCCCTAGCTAATGGGAGCACTGTAAAGATGGATGTAATCTAATGAATAGGATCTAGATTAGGAGGAGACTGGAGAGTGTTCATAAAAAAATTGAGGGCCTGTAGATAGTAGCCATAACATATTAATAAAATCTTCGAAAAATAAAATAGTTGGAAAATAATTATTAAATATCGAAAGACACTAATGCCCATATCCACTGATGTTGATAAACTTAAAGCTAAATTCAACCATGGAGTCACAACATAAAATAATATTACATAGCACAAAGGGATAGAGGATTAATTTCCAGGGAGATTGTGGGATCCATTCCCTCTGTGTCCTACAAGGTTAGTAGCCACCATTTCAACCAGCAGTAAATACCACCTTCCATCATGGAATCTAGAGTGGGAGGAATCTAAGGGGCATTGACAACATACCATATTCCTCACTCTAAAAGTGAGTGGAAATATTCCTCCAGAAAAAAATATGACTATAGAAATGACCTGATTCAGTCACTCCAGATTAAAAAAGTCGAATAAAAGCAATTGAACTAGAGATGCAGCAAACAAGTTTTTTGAAGGGAATTGTTTATCAAAAGAAAATGGAGGTACAAGAATTAAAATATGAGAGAAAAAAATATGAGAAATTGAAATAAGGTAAAAAATCCTCACTTTTATCTATAATAAGTTATCAAGATAGCTTCAAAAAACTCTTAAAAATAAATAATAGCTAAATTATTTTGGTGAGGATTTGCGGGGATTCCCTGAGCTCATAAGCCAAATTGTCTAAAATATTAAAAGGTAATAATATAAACCATGCAATTTTAGGCCAATTAGGGCAATCCTCAGGCTTATTTAGCTGAGTAAGGCTTATTTAGCTGAGTACAAGGAATTAAAGCCAAAATATACACATTAAATTTTCCACGCTTGTAAAGAATCAACATCAACATGACCCTAATCAGCACCAATCTCAATGTAGGTATCAACCTAGAAGAAAATGACTAAAGTACGAACAATAAATCTTTCATGTATCTTCTTTATTATATCTTTCATTTTTTTCTAGCTTTCTAGCATATAGTAGTTCTATGGACACTCCCATAATCTATAAATAATTGGTTGTATTATCTAGTACCGTTGAACTATTTCTTGGTCCTATGTTGGACATTAATAAAATCATTTTATCTTATTTCTCATTTTTATGCAATTGGTTCGAGTCATTTATTTTTATAATATATTTGTTTGTCAAAGAATTAGACTAAAGTTGTTTTAGCCTTGGTTTGTAACATGTTAGCTATCTTGATTCCTCAAAAATGGAAGAATAGAGTATAGGGAAGAAAATTTGAAGATTTAGACATTGCCACATAATTTCAATCTCAAAATCGATCGAAGTAAAAAAAAATAGGTTATGAATAAAGGTTCCTTGTTAGACAATTTAGGGCACATCCTACCACTTCTCTTGTATAAAAGCATAAGTTGATAATCATCCAAGGAGTGTCAATTTTTACCCATTATTCTATTTAAGTCAGGGTTGGATGGGCTTATTTCTCTTGTACATCTTGATTCAGCACATTGGGCTACAATTTAGTATGATATGTTAATGTATTCTCCTCCGAGAAAAGCTCAATGTATTTTTCAAGCATGGTGATTCAACCGTTAAAGTAAAAGGACAGATAGAAACTAGAGACTAGGTGGGAAAAAAAGAACAAAGAAGTCTACATAGAACAAATTAGAAGCCAACATTGAGCATAAAACGTTAGCATTCAACACATCACATTGAATAATCTCAAAAAATCCAACATGCCACTCCACTGATAAAAAACTCAGAAAGGAGGATTTCCATATGTAATCTGCGGCAAATTAATGTTCAAAGAATGCTCATAATTAGCTTTCAAATTTTAGAAGAAGATATAAAATTTCAAAAATGAGGGAAATAATTTCATACCAGCATATAAACACCTCCAGGCTTGAGCACCTTGTTAGGAGATACAAATTAGAGTCTTCGACATTGAGACAAACAACATTCAGACATATTGCAGATAATAACATTAACTAGGTTTTCTACATGGTCCACTGGTAACATTAATTGGGTGCTTTATTTCTTCGGTTCTTAGCTGAATAATAGGCAATACTAGTTGCATACGAATTACAGAACCAAAGGACTAAAGCATATAGACAACCTGGAAGATATAAAATCAACATCAACATCCAAAAGATGAACAAAATAGTAAAACAAACACACATACACATGATCGTTGATTTCCTTCAAGAAACATATGTATCTATTGAGTTCATTTATATGGGTTCAATCAGAAGTATGTAAAAGTGCACACATGACATATATATTATTAAATAAATTTTGTATTGTGTTGTAAGAAATAGAATAACATGGTAAATACATGCACCCCATTTATACAAAATTAAAGTGCATAGCCTGATGCCCATAATATGCCAAATTCCAAAACTGTAAGGAGAAAAAGAATCATATTGAGATGGTGAAGATCGGGGCTCCAACATAATTATATTCTTATTTTACAGTTATCTTCTCACCATGGATTGGGATGCCTCCACCAACGAGTCTTCTAGTTGTTTTCCTCGTTCATAGTTATTCCAATGACCCTGGGTGCAGTCATAACATATTTACAAGAAAGCTATATGCATCTACCTCAGAAACTAGTAGAGAAATCATTTGAACAAAATAGAGAAACAGAGAAGCACAAGTCCATTATATTCCTTAACCATTCCATCATGTTCCCTAACCAAGGGACCATCTAATGATCCAATCAATACAAATTTATTTATCAACATGCAAAGAACATATTCATCACTACAACCTTACAGGAATGCTTCTCAGAATGGATAGGAAGGGATGACCTCATACATGTAGAGAACCCAGTTAATGTTATTATCTAGTGGACCTTCTTTAACAAGGTTAATTTACTATAATATATTGGTGGACCTTATTTAACAAGGTCAACTTACATTTATTGATTTGACACTCTACTACCTTGTAGGACTAATACATTAAGTAAAAACCTATTCTCCTAGCAAGGGGAGTTAGGGTCGGACCCCTCCATGACCTCCTCCTTAAAAAGAATGTTGTCCTCAACGCTAGAAAAGAAAAAATTGGTGGAAAATATCTATTGGTTACCATGCAGCATCTTTGGGTTGGGTATCCTTCCATTGGATCACGACTTCCAAGATAGTGGACTGGCGAAGAAAACACTTGTGTTTGTCCAAAAAGGACTTGAGCTACAACCAAATGGAAACATTCTCATCTAGTTCGAGAAGGATATATTGAACTTTGCAATTGGACCCAACCATTTTATTCAAGAAATACACATGAAAAACTGGATGGAACTCAAAATGGCTGGGAAAATCCAATTTGTAAGCCACCAAGCCAATACACTTGATATCTGCATATAAAGTTGGAGATGTAGGAACACCTTATCCCCTTCTTCAAAGTGGCATTCAAAGGCACGTTAATCAACATGTTGTTTCATTTGTTTTTGGGCCACAACAAATTATCCTTCAGGGTACAATGAATGTTAACCTGAGCTACCAAGGTTTTTTCCACCTCCTAAAGCTTAGAGAAGCATGGTAAGTTAGAGATCATTGAGGAGGAATTTCGTCCATAGACTACCTCAAAGGGGGTCTTTGGAGTACCATAATGATAGGTGGTATTGTACCACCATTCATTCAAGGATAACCAATAGACCCATTAGATATATCAATCCAAGGAAAAACAATGTAAATAAGCTTCCAAACACTTGTTGAATGCTTTTGTCTGACCATCTGCTTTGCAGTGATACGTTAGGTTGAGATTCAAATCAATACTTTAAGCTAAAATAATTCCTGCAATAAATTTCTAGTTAAGGTGGAGACATGATCAACAACAATTGATTTGGGCATGCCATTGAGTTTTAAAATATTATCCATGAAGAAATGTGCTACAATGGAGGCCTTGAATGGGTGTTGTAAGGCACAAAAGTAAGAATATTTAAAAAGGAAATACAAAACTACCATGATAATTTGTTGCCTACTTTCAATAACCCCACAATGAAGTCCATAGAAATGCCAGTCCACACAAAGACTTGAATGGATAAAGGTTGTAATGCTCCTATAAGCTTCATCATCTCCTCTTTGTGCCATTGTAAAATGTCATAATCAACCCAAAAGATGTGGATGTTCATCTTCATGCCTTCTTAAAAGAATGAACACTTATCCTTTCATATTTTTTTCGAAATTTAGGGTGACCTATTGTGGTAGAGGGTTGATATTCAAATAACACTCTAGATTTAAATCTTTAATCCCAAACAACTGAGGTCATCATTCTGCCAAGTGTGACCCATATGTGCATGTGGGTCAACCTATCACTAATGGATCGTGTGCACTATATTGTCACCTATTGAACATTATTGATGAACCTCCTTCACTAGGTATTTGTCTGCCATTCTTACAAATAATCTCTTAGTGAGAGACTAACATTTTAGTGACCTATTTTTGTAGTTCTAGGAGGACAACCTTTATTCCAAGAAATATTGCAAACTCTAATATACATCAAAATGTTTCATTTCACATTTCCAAAATTATTTCCAAAATTTTATATATATATATTGGGCAATTATTGTGCTCTATATTAATGGAATCAGTGCCACAATCACCATTCAATATATCTTTGCAACTGGACACAAGTGTAATACGCATTTTAACTCCATAATCTAATTTTTTCCCCATTTTTCTACTTTTATTGACCACTTATCATTAGTTGTGCACAATAAACTAATTAAAATTAAAAATCGATATAATCTCATTATTGTGTAGAATTATCAAAAGAGGAAACCTGTTTAGAATTTCTAGACTATTTGAAGATTACCTATTTCACCTTATGTAAAAGCTATTCATAATTCATGGATGTAGGTGACTGATATGTTTAACACAAGCTGCTACCTAGCCATTCAATGGAGGGGCACCTGGAAGCACCGCATAGCGGCACCTTCCTCCCACGTGAAGACCATAAATATGCAGTACTGGGGAGGACATCGAAACTTCATGACATTCAATCACCCCCCCCCCCAACCCCTAGCCTATACTCCTACAATATGGCCATTTATGGATGATGGATCCCGTCAGTTTCATTTACGTCTTCAAATGTCATTCTCCGCAGGCCTCCTTTGTCACGCCTCTACCTGTTTCTCTACTCTTTTCCTGCGTCCATTTGTGTATTCTACCTCAAACCTGCAGACCCTCCACCATTATGATTCCATGTCGAGACGCCACAGAATGTGTTGTTGTCGTGGAGGCAGCAAAGGCACTCTCTCTCACACTCTGGCTCCTATATTTTCTACGCGCTCTATGTCCCTCTCTGTCACCCTGGAAGACCCAGAGGTTCTTGGCCCCTTCTCTGACCCCCGAACGCTCTCTGCCTAGCTTTTGGTTCACCTCCCGGAGGAGCAGCATCACGACTCTGGCTCGAGAAGCATGAAAAGGCTGCGCAAGTCAAGAATATCACGCTCGCTTCCCCTCTGCCTCGAAAATCCATTGGAATACCTATCAAACACTTGGTAGACGACTCAGACAGTGGTTTGAGCAACCCATCAGAGGAAACCTGGAAAACACAAGACGTTTCAGACCCATGACACGCTCAGCTATGGCCAAGAAAATCGATACTATCTCCACTTCAAGTTCGAACCTGGCCCCCCAGCTCAAAAAGAAGGATATCGAGACCATGTCTAAATATCGTTGTTTCATAATTGAGGAAAATCCCCAACATGAGGACAATGAGGCCCAAAATCGGTAGTTGCAGCTCCTTGGCCCTCTTTTATTTCAATTTACATATGCTCTTTTATGGTTTTTATGACTATCTTTGTCTCTTCCTGCAAACTATGTTACTCTTGAATATGTTAATGGCTGGTTTCCCCTTGAAGGGCAGCCCATTTTTTGAATTTTTGAACTCATTAAGGGTTGGTTTCCCGATGAAGGGCAGCCCAGTTTTTGACTTTTTGAATAGCCTTCATCGAACAGGGGTTGGCTAGTCTAGCAACCACTTGTCCTGAATCATAATGTGCTTGCGTCATATTTGAATTTTCCCATGATCAATATTCTTGAACAAGTATTTCAATTACTACACATAACACCTCTAAGGTATATTTGGCCTCTATGGGGGATCTTTTTCACCATGGCTATGGTTTGTAGGATAAGAATGGGTCTTGGGGAATGTACTATCTCAAGGGAAAGAGAAATGAAGGCCTTATGCCCTAAATAAAGCTTATAGAATTGAAGGAACACGAAGTAACCCCCAAACAACCACCTAGATACTCTCTAAGGGATATTCGAACTTCGACTTGGATATGGATGCCATGGCATGTTATTCTACATAATTAATGAGCCACAAGAATTTTTAGTATATAAGGGACATTGATAATGATATAGACATACTTTATAAAAAGGCAATGGAAAATGATACATACATACATAAATAATGATTGAGCAGAGAGGCACATTGAGCGAAGAGGCTAATTCTACAATTCAGTATGACAGGCTATTTATAAGTATGTATGTGTTCAACATGGAGTTGACACATGGACTTCTTGAAATAACAAGTATTTCTGGGCTCAACATGGAGTTGACACATGGACTTATTGAAATAATAAGTATGTCTAGGCTCAATATGGAGTTAACACCTTACCTTCTTACAATAATAAAAATAAACTATTATTTAAATAGAAAAAAAAATGTGACTATAATAAAAAGAAAAAAAGAATATGTTATGTATGTTTAGTTAGTTGTGCATATGACATAATATAAATTTATCTAAAGAAATTAGAAGTAGAAAAAATCTGTAAAAAAGATATTTAAACTTTATACTTTGATCTTTCCTGTCAAAATAAATAGATCTAGACTCGTATTTTAATTTTAATTTTTGGATTTGGTTTCAGCCACCATTGTTGAATTTTCAAATTTGTTTCAGAATGGATTTTTGACTTGTTTTTCTTTAATTAATTGTATGAGTATACATGTTGGTATTTCAATTTCTAGCAGAACCAAAGTAAAGCTTAATTCAATATAGGAAATAACATTATGGTATGGAAAGTGTGCGATGCAAAGTATCAATGGCAACAACAATCCATAACTATGAAAGGGTGAATCCTCTGAACATGTAAATTTTACAATGCTTATAAAAACATAGGAAAATTATACAAGCAACATCAATCTTGATATCACGGGAATCATGGAAGATGGCTTCCAACAAAAGCCTCTTGAAATTCCAAAAAACTCCAACAAACTCCTCCTTAAATTCTAGTTCATTGTCTCCTTTGTTCTTTGAGGATGATTTTGTGTTCTTGTCTCCCTATCTGAGGAACATGGTTGCCAGGAAACTCTTGTTACCACCATAGCTATAGATACGGCCGTGTCCGCATTGGAGGAAGATGATAATGCATTCAATGTGGATACCCAAAACATCATGAAAGAGCAGGAAACCCCGAGCCAAGTGTTGAAATTTGCAACAAGAAATAGTGAAATTGGCAACCAGAAAGGACAAAAATTGACCACATACTAGTGTGGGATTCCAATCACACATTGGTGAGGAATTCAGTTACACATTAGTGTTAAATGTGTGTGTCTAATTTATTTTTCCCTTAAATAAATTAGACAATAAATTGTAATTTCATCTCATAACAACTTGTATTAGTTAACTAAGTTAGAAATACCGAGTTAGCTCAAGAATATTGAGTTGAGGGTCAAAGGTGAGGCATGTAGAGTGATTATATTATTTTTGGGGTCCAGTTGTAGTTAATGCACTATTCTAGTGTGAGTGTAATTAGTTAACTCAAATTAATTGAGTTAAAATCAGTTTAACTAGTTCTAACTAAGTGATGAGCGAGTGAGAGGTCCAGTGAATTAAATTCGATTTATTCACAAGTAGTGATCAATAAAATAACTGATGATTCTCTATTAATAGCTGCATGCATGTCAGTTTTGATGAAGACCTAGTTGAGACAGAGGTTAAAGGGAAGATAATTATCAGTTGTATTATTATAAAATTTCCCGGGCACAATTATAAAGTCGCAAGAAGGCCATGAAGAATTGTGCAATCAAGGAAGGTTGAATTCCCTATTTAATAGGAATTTAGTGCCTAGGGATTGCATGAGAAAGGCTGGGATTAGTAAATACTACTAATTGGCTAAGTGTTTGTCAATTTTTCCTGAGAATTGCTAGTCAGTTTTGAGCAGGATCAGAGTGAGACAGTAAGGAGAGTGCAAGATTTTCTCGGTGTGAGAAAGCATTGTATTGTTTCATGATTTTTTGACTTTGTACAATATATGATAGAGGGGTTTTGAGCAGTTTCTTTCCCCAAGAAAATCTTGTGTTGTGTGATTGGTTTACTTGTTTCTCTTACTTGGATGTGATTGAGTGATCACGTTTCATATTCCGCAAATATTGTAGGATTCAATATCTTGTTTTAGTTCATCACAAGATCAGATTAGGTCCACTGATATAGAGCTTCTATATAATTTATACATGGTATCAAAGTGCTAATAATCATAATAGAAGAGAAGAGCTTGAGTATGTATTGAATAGGTGAAAATTTGCATATACATTCTTTAGGATCCAGCAGTAGATCAAGATGTCTTTCAATGGCTTGAGACTCGAATTTGAACTCGAGGAAAATTAGAATTATATTGCATGGAAGGACATGATGGAGGAAGTGTTAGAGTACAATGGGCTAAAGGAATTCATATATTTGATATTCCCAAGCCTGTAGCAGCAGATGCCCAAGTTCTTGATGCATGGCAGAATAAGGTAGCAAAGGCGAGAAGGATCTTGTTAGAGGGAGTTCAAGATGATATTGTCTCAATTTTCCATGGGAAGGAAACTCCATATGCCATGTGGAAGGCCTTGAAAAATCTGTTTCAGAATAGCAGCGCCCATAGGAAGTTGGCGTTGAAGGACAAGCTCAGAAATATCATGATGGATGAGGGCGAGACGATACCAACATACTTGGCGAAGTTCACTCAATGTCGAGATGAGCTTGGAAGTGTTGGTGTGACTGTAGCCGACGATGATTTAGTGAGCCTAGAACTTCTAGGCCTTCCCAGGAGTTGGCATAGTTACGAGGACTCTGTGAATGAGAGGGAGAAGTTACCACACTAGGATCATTTATGGTCCGACTTGGTGATAGAAGAGATAAGGCAGAGCACCAAAGATGGGACCTCCAACACCAACAAAGAAGAAGATTATGAATTAGTCAGAAAAGGAAAGAAAACCAAGGGAAACAAGTCCCAAGGCAAAGAGGTAAGAGAGACTTGTCCAAGATCAGATGTTTTCACATTCACGAGCATGGACACTATGCTTCAAATTGTCAATAGAATAAGGCAAGCAAGAAGGAGTCTACAGTTGCAGCGGGTGAAGCATTGGCTTCACTGTTTGAGCTTGATTTTAATCTCATTGCATGCATGTTCAACACTGTAATGGGATGCATGTGGTATATATACAGTGGTTCCTCGTTCCATATGACGGGGAATCGAGATCTCTTCAGCGACTTGGAGGATAAGGACCTCCAATAGAACATAGAGTTTGGAGATGATGGGAGGTATAGTGTGATCGAAATAGGCACAGTTAGCTTTCATAGGGAGTCTGGTTCCCCTCTCAGACTAGCAAATGTTTTGTATGTTCCAGGCCTAAGGAAGGATCTTGTCTTCATAGCGGTATTGGAAGACCGTGGTTATGATGTGATGTTTAGCAAAGGAAAGGTTTTCCTTAAACACATAGCCACATGATAGGTGAAACATATTGGTGTAAGAGTCAAGACCCTGTATGCTCTCAAGGTTGAGGATGCATGGAAAGCTTTGAGGAGAAAATTAGTGTTTAATGACTTGGTGGTTGAGAGGGAGAAATTATCTCTGAACATGCAGCCTCAAAAGCGGTCTCAGAAGGTTGTGGAGTAGCCACAATCTGAGAAGCAGAGAGGAGACCGAGTGGAGGAGTCCACTCAAGTAAATGCCTCTAGGAGGGGGAAATTTCGAGCCAGATGGGTAGAGGGAGTACATGTAGCTATACCTCCAGGTGTGAGGTGGGGTGATGTGAAGATATAATCCCAAGAAGAAATTTGGGCAAGGTCCATTGAGATGCTATGTCTTATGGATCGAACCTGGCTAAGAGGAGCCCACAATACAACAATAGTAGGTAGGATCGGTTATATTGATGCAAATAGATGTCAAGAAGACAGTCAAAGTGACAGATGTCAGATACTGGAGCGCAGATCAGAGTTGACAACAGTGCAGAGGGCACAAATGCAGATGTCAGCAACAGTGCAGAGAATCCAGTAGATAGGTGCAGTAGGATCCAACAGTCAGAAGACTTTGATGACGGATGTGTCATACTGATTAAGTTGTTCGGAGGCTATTCAGTTTCAGAAGTGTTGCATGCAGAACATTCCAAAGGTACTGGATCAGGATAGATTGAATTCTTTTCTTGTTGAGAGGGAATGTTGAAATTTGCAACAAGAAACAATGAAATTGGCAACCAGAAAGGACATAAATTGAACACATACTAGTGTGGGATTCCATTCACACATTGGTGAGGAATTCAGTTACACATAAGTGTTAAATGTGTGTGTCTAATTTATTTTTCCCTTAAATAAATTGGACAATAAATTGTAATTTCATCTCATAACAACTTCTATCAGTTAAATAAGTTAGAAAGAATGAGTTAGCTCAATAATTTCAAGTTGAGGGTCAAAGGTGAGGCATGTAGAGTGATTATATTATATTGGGGGTCCAGTTGCAGTTAATGCACTAGTGTGGTGTGAGTGTAATCAGTTAACTCAAATTAATTGAGTTAAAACCATTTTAACTAGTTCTAACTGAGTGATGAGCTAGTGAGAGGTCTAATGAATTAAATTAGATTTATTTGTAGAAATTATACAAACAATATGTATATCAATGGATTCAATCCGATCATGTGATATGCTAAAGTAAGATACTGAAACCTTCTACAAATCAATGCGGAAAATAAATGTGATCGACAATCAAAACAAGTAAATAAAAAAGCAAATCAAATCACAACACATATATTTTCCTAGGGAAAGCTTGCTGCTAAAAACCCCTCTATCTTCTATTGTATATTCACCAAGGAATCATGAAAAAATTACAATGCACTCTTCTCACAAGAGTCTTTTGCACTCTCACAACTCTCTCACATTGATCCGAACAAAATCGACCAACACTTAGCCAATTTTTAGCCTTTGCTCAGCCTACCTTCCTTGTGCAGTTCAAGTGGAATGCAATCCTTATTATTTAGAAATTTCAGCCTTCCAAAACTGTGCAATTCTCATGGGAAATCCAATGTGTGTTTTACTGCATGTTGGCAACCTACTAATAATAAAACTGATATTTAACATCCCTTTAACCTTTGTCTCAACTGGGTCTCCACTGGAAATAACATGCATACAACTATTAATAGTAAATCATCAGTTACATGACATATCACTACATGCGAATTAAATATGATTTAATTCACTTGACCTCTCACTAGTGCAACAAAGAGTTACAACTAGTTAAACTGATTTTAACTCAATTAATTGAGTTAACTGATTTCTTATGCATTAAACTAATGCACTAACTGCAACTTGGACTCAATAACTAATAGAATCACTCTGCATGCCTCACCAACCACCCTCAACTCAAAATTCATGAGCTAACTGAGTTTATCACACTCATTTAACTATTGCAAGTGATTATGAGATAAGATTACATTTTATTGTCCAATTTAATTAAGGGAAAATTAAATTAGACACACATTTCTTGTTGACTTTTCAACACTCCCTCTCAAAAAGAAAGGGATTATCAGCTACCCCGATCCTGCCTCTATGGTATTCAAATTTGCTTCTGGCGAGCGCCTTTATCAAAATATATGCATCATAATCTTTCGTGGGAATGTACTGAAGTAACATAATGTGTCTCTGAACACAATATCTGAGATGGTGGTACCTGATGCCTATATGCTTGGACCTATCATGGAATAATGGATTAACCGAGAGTTTTATTCAAATTTGATTATCACAATGTATCACTGTCGGATCCATCTGATGACCAAACAAACCAACCAGAATCTTCTTCATCCATATGGCCTCACATGAAGCCTGAATTGCTGCCATGTACTCTGCCTCAGCTGAACTAATTGCCACAGATCTCTGCTTCCTGTTGTACCAAGAAACTATTGTCGATCCTATGCTGAAGATACCTCTTGATGTGATGTTTATGTCTGATGGAATGTCTGCCCAATCTACATCAGTGAAGCCTTCAATCTTCACTCCCTTTGTCCATATGTACCATAATCCATACTCTGTAGTTCCCCTGAGATATCTCAAGACATGATTCCTCGCCTACCAAAAGAGCTTGGTCGGCTTAACCATAGATTGACTCAGTTGGTTAACTGCGTAGTAAATGTCTGGTCTGGTGTTCACCAAGTACATGAGTGAACCCACAAGCTCCCTATAAACAGCAGCATCCACTACCTCACCTGAAGTAACATCCTCCTTCCTCCAATTTCCTGCAAGAGGGGTCTCCATGGGTTTACAACTCTCCATGTGAAACTTACTCATAATGTCTTTGGCATACTTGCCTCGAGAAACAAATAGCTCACCATCCCACTACCATATTTGCAAACCAAGGATATAGTGAAGGAGTCCCATGTCCTTCATCCCAAACTCTCTTGTAAGGTCCTCTTTGCAAGAATTTATGAGATGCTCATCCCCTGTCAAAATAAGATCATCAACATAAAGTATGATAATCAAAAGCTTACCATCAACCACAATCGGGTACAAGTTTGCATCCGCTTCACTCTTCGTGAAGCCCAACCCGGTGAAATATTTTTCAATCCTGGTGTACCAAGCACGAGGTGGTTGCTTCAGCCCATAAAGTGCTCTCTTGAGTCTACACACATGTGACTCACTGCCAAAGATCTAAAAACCTTATGGTTTCTCTATGTACACTTCTTCCTCAATAACTCCATTGAGAAACGCAGTCTTCACATCTATCTGATGTATCTGCCACCCCATTTGCATTGGGATTGAAAGGATAGATCTAATCGATGAGTACCTTGCAACCAATGCAAAAGTCTCATCATAGTCAATCCTCTCAACTTGTGATAATCCCCGGGCTAGAAATCTAGACTTGTACTTCTCCACACTCCCATCTGTTTCCTACTTCGCTTATAGATTCATCTAGATCCAACCATTGATTTTCCAAATAGTCTTGGGACAAATTCCCGTGCACTGTTCTTGATGATGGAGTCATACTCCTCATCCATGGAGTCAACCCAAATTGGTTGCTGCACTTCTTCCTCAAAGGAGGATGGTTCTGTCACAATGCACTTTCTCATAAGAGCCATGTATCCAGTAAACCTGTTTGGAGATTGTCTCTGTATACATAGTGAAGTAGGTGCTCGTACATGTTCTACTGCATCAAGTCTCAATCTATCAACTTCTGTGGTGCGCCTTCTACCATGTCTGGTGGATGGATCTGCATGAGTGTTTTTTACCACTCCATGATCCCCCGCATGTGGCTTCTCCACATCTTGAGGTTCATCCTTTGGAACCAAGAGTTCCTCATCTAGATACAAATCAAGCTCCCTCTCAAGGGACAATCACATGGCTTTCTCCTCATCAAATTTTATATCCCGTCTTACAACAGTCATCTTTTTGTTTGGAAAATACACCCGATAGTTGTGGGGAGTATCAGCGTACCCCACAAATATCCCAACCTCAGTTGTTGGTTCTAGCTTCCTCCTGGAATATTTGGTCACATGGCAATAGAAAGATGAGCCAAAAATTTTAAAATATGAAACATCAGGTTTCTTACCAGAAAAATCCTCTTCTAGTGTACTCATGCCAAGTATCCGATGAGGACTACGATTGTGCACAAATACAGTTGTGTTGCATGCCTCTGCCCACAAATGCAATGGTAGGCCCTGATCATGCCACATCGCTCGTTTTGCACCCACAATTGTTTTGTTCTTTCTTTCTGCAACCTCATTCTGTTGTGGGTTATGAGGCGCAATCAACTCTCTCTGAATTCCTTCTTTGCAACAGAAGTTCTTGAATTCATTGGAGATGTACTCACCACCATTTTCGCTCATCATAGCCTTCACATGCTTCCCCATATATTTCTCCATCGGTGCTTTGAACTCATAAAATTTTGAGAACGTCTGATCTTTCTTCTGCATGAAGTAGATCCAACACTTTCTAGAAAAATTATCAACAAAAATCACATAATACCCGTGCTTTGATGTCAAAGCTATAGAGAATGGTCCACACACATCTGAGTGAAATATCTCAAGGATTTATGCTACTCGGTTCTCCTTCTCGTGAAAAGTGTCCTTTGCATACTTCCCCATGGTATATCACTTGCATGTTTCTATATGCGCAAGAGTACCCTTTGGAAGCCCCATAGAAATATGTTGCATGACCTTCAAGGCTCTGTGGTGTAGATGGCCCAATCTCATGTGCCATAACTCACCCTCATCCTGACTCACCACTTTTTCTGCTTTACCCATAAATGCTACACAACCATCTACATCAAGTTTGTAGATATTATTCACACAAATCCCAATATTCTTGGCTTTTCTTGTGTCTTTGTGACGAAGGAATGCTTTCCCTTCACTGAAAACCACATCATAACATCTATCCTGCAACATAGAAACTAAAACTAAATTCTTTTTCAAGCCTAGTACATGCATTACATCTTTTAATAAGAAAAGTTTACCTTATTGTCTTTGGAAAGTAACTGTACCAATCTCAGTAGCACTATACCTCCCATCATCACCCATTTCGATATGCATATGGAGATCCTTCTCCTCCAAGCTACTAAAAATTTCTTTGTCACCCATCATGTGGAAAGATCCACCACTATCCAAGTACCAAACTTATCCCATCGCACTAGACACCATGCATGTGATGAGCGAGAAGTCCAACTCAAATTGTGAGGCCAAAGCCTCACTAGCTGCAGATCTTGAAGCCTTAATCTTCTTCTTCTTCTGTGGACAATTAGTGGCATAATTTCCATGCTCGTGAGAGTGAAAACATTTCACTCTGGACATGTCACGCTTCTTTCCTTCTTTGCCAGTCTCAGATTTGTAATAGGATTTATTTCCCTTCCCCTTCTTTTCCTTACCATCCAAGGCATAATTTTCCTCATCATATGTCTTAGATGAGGATCCATCCCTAGTATTCTGCCTGAATTATTCTTGTACCAAATCCGACCAAAGTCGCTCCCAATCTGGTAGCTTCTCCCTCCCATTGATAGAGTCCTGATAACTATTCCAACTCTTGGGAAGGCCTAGAAGAGCTAGGCTCACGAAGTCATCATCCACTACAGTAATTTCGACACTCCCAAGATCATATCGACATTGGACGAACTTGGTTAAATATTTTAGAATAGTGTCAGTTTTCTCCATTTTGATTTTCCTGAGCTTGTGCTTCAGTGCTAATTTTCAGTGCCAATTTTTTATGGTCACTTGGACTCTGAAACAGATCTCTCAAAGCCTTCCACAATGCCATTAGGGGAATTTTGAGGTATAAAATGGGCTTCCTAAGAAAAATGTACCACAAAAATAAACTTTATAAGAACCAATAGGATTCAAGATGATGACGTCAACCATGGGGGATGATTCACCATTTTTGGAGTAAAAGAGTTAAAAGAATATAAAATAATAAAATAATAAAACTACTTTTTCAACCCCTATTTTAAACTTATCTCCCTAAGTTTTTACTCAAATTTCGAGTTGGAGTACCCGTTGGATGCAAAATTTAATTTCTCATCTAAGGATTACCCATGTGCATACCTTTGATGAACCCTCCTGCATGAAAAAGGATAAATATATGAAAAAATGTGATTGAAATCACGTTTCTCATGTATTTATCATTTTTCGTGTAGAAGAGTTCATCGAAAGTATGCAACATGGGTACTCCTTGGATGAGAAATTAAATTCTACGTACAATGAGTGTTTCCGCTCGATATTTGAGTTAAAACTTAGGGAGATAAGTTGAAAATGTGAGTTGAAAAAATAGTTTTATTATTTTATTATTTTATTATTATTGTATTTTTTTTCCCTCTAAAATTTGATGATGTAATCTAATATTATTTTATTATTTCCATTATTATTTTATAATTTTCTTAGGAGGCCCATTTTAGACCTCAAAATTTCCCTAATGATATGGAGTCGCTTTTCCATGGAGACAATGTGGTCTTGTACTCCCTCTAATAAGATCCTCCTCGCCTTTGCAACCTTCTTTTGGCAAGCATCAAGAAGAGCGAAATCTGCTGTTGCAGGTTTGGGAATGTCATTATCAATGAATTCTTTCAACCCGTTGTCCTCTAGAACTACCTCCATCCTGTATTTACACGCAATATAATTATAGTTATCCTCGAGTGCATATTCCAATCTCATGCCATTGAAATCCATCTTGATCCGCCTATCAGACCAAAGAATATTTTTGCAAATTCGAATGTTATTCAACACAAACTCAATTTATTCTCCACTATAGTGATTTCTTGCACTCTGATACCATGTAGAAATTATAAAAAAAATCTGTATATCAATGGATTCAATCTGATCATGCAATATGCTAAAGAAAGATATTGAATACTTCTACAAATCAATTGCGGAAAATAAACACGATCACCAATCACAACAAGTAAAGAAAGAAGCAAATCAAACCACAACACAGATATTTTCCTTAGGAAATATTGCTGCTCAAAACCCCTCTACCTTCTACTATATATTCACCAAGGAATCATGAAACAATTACAACTCACTCTTCTCACAAGGTTCTCTTACACTCTCACAATTGTCTCACACTGATCCAGACAAAATCGACTAACACTTAGCCAATTTTCGGCCTCTGCTCAGCTTGCCTTGCTTGCGCAATTCATGTGGAATGCAATCCCTATTCCTTAGGAATTTCAGTCGTCCAAAATTGTGCAATGCTCATGGGAAATCCTATGTGTGTTTTACTATATGCGGGCAGCCTGCTAATAATACAGC
The DNA here is from genome assembly GCA_034641835.2 of Pinus albicaulis. Lineage (NCBI taxonomy): Eukaryota > Viridiplantae > Streptophyta > Pinopsida > Pinales > Pinaceae > Pinus > Pinus albicaulis. Next base: position 167,598 of record JAXQQM020083940.1, on the reverse strand, counting down.
TGGTAGTTAACATCCCTTTAACCTTTGTCGCAACTCGGTCTCCACTGGAACTGACATGCATGAAGCTATTAATATTAAATCATCATTTACATGACAAATCACTTCATGTGAATTAAATCTGATTTAATTCTCTTGACCTCTCACTAGTGCAACAAAGAGTTACAACTAGTTAAAATGATTTTAACTCAATTAATTGAGTTAACTTATTTCTCATGCATTAAACTAATGCACTAACTGCAACTTAGACTCAATAACTAATAGAATCACTCGGCATGCCTCACCAACCACCCTAAACTCGAAATTCATGAGCTAACTGAGTTTATCACACTTATTTAACTATTACAAGTGATTATGAGATAAGATTACATTTTATTGTCCAATTTAATTAAGGAAAAATTAAATTAGACACATATTTCTTGTTGAATTTTCAACATTATTCACAAGTAGTGATCAATCAGATAACTGGTGATTCTCTATTAATAAATGCATGCATGTCAGTTCTAATGAAGACCCAGTTGAGATAGAGGTTAAAGGGAAGATAACTATTAGTTGTATTATTAGTAAATTGCCCGGGTGTAATTATAACGTCACAAGAAGGCCATGAAAGATTGTGCAATAAAGGAAGGTTTATTTCCTATTCAATATGGATTTATTACCTAGGTATTATGTGAGCAAGGCTGGGCTTAACATAGGCTGAGAATTGGCTAAGTGTTTGACAATTTTTTCATGAGAATTGCTAGTCAGTTTTGAGTAGGATCAGAGTGACACAGTCGGGAGAGTGCATGATTTTATCGGTGTGAGAAAGCATTGTATTGTTTCATGATTCTTTGACTTTGCAAAATATATGATAGAGGGGTTTTGAGCAGTTTCTTTCCCCAAGAAAATCTTGTGTTGTGTGATTGATTTACTTCTTTCACTTACTTGCATGTGATTGAGCGATCGTGTTTAATATTCCACAAATATTGTAGAAGGATTAAATATCTTGTTTTAGTACATCAGAAGATCGGATTGGGTCTATTGATATGAAGCTTCTATATAATTTATACACCAAGAACACAAAAATCTTCCTCGAATTTTCCTGCTCTTTCATGGTGTTTTTGGTATCACATTGAATGCATTATCATATTCCTCCAAGATGGACACATTGGAAACCATCGATGAGGTTGTAGCAAGAGTTTTTGGGCTGCCATATTTCATAGAGACAGGAGACAGAAGTGATTCAATAACTCAAAATCATCCTAAGAGAAAAAGGGAGACAATGGAATTGGTATTTCAAGGGTTTCTAGCAGCTCTTTCATGGTGTTTTCGTATCCACGTCCAAGTACCTCAAGGTCGACCTCTATTTATAAGGTGATTGGCTTATTGATTTTCATCTTTGTAAAGGAGCACTGACATACAATTAAAACCAGGCATTGGGAAAAACTTATATGTATATTGTTGTATATGTATATCATTGTACATAGTTCCTGAAGAGGCACAGAGTGGATGAAAGCATAGTGTCACTCACATGAGAGTGTTCAGATGTGTGGCTTATGCACATGTACGAGATGAATTAAGGAATAAATTGGACAACAAGGGGGAGAAATGCATATTTTTTGGATATAGTGATGAATCCAAGGCATACAAGATCTACAATCCATCAACCGATAAGGTCATAATTAGCAGAGATGTGAAGTTCATAAAAGAGGAAACATGGGATGAAAGTTTAGAGAAGAAAATCAATGTGAAAACATGTATACCACATGAAGAAAAAGAGGAATTGACCGCATCAAGTGATTCCTCAATGGTGACTCCTCCTACTCCTATTCAAGCTCAACAAAGTAGTCAACATGTGACACCGTAAAAAAATAATAAGACAATTTCGTGTGGTTAAGCAAGTGCTTCTCCGAGCACACCACAAATATACACAACGCCATCTAATTCAAGCGCAACACCAAGTGACATGTCAAGTTCATCTTCAACAAGCATACAAAGATAAAAATTCAGAAATTTAAGTGAAATATATGAGCATAATTATGAAGTTGATAGTAGTGCTGGTTTGAATTCTTTATTGGCATTTTTTTGTCATGTAGATGACCCAATCCATTTTGAGGATGTAGTTAAAGAAGAAAAATGGTTGCGGCAATGTATAAAGAAATAGAAGCAATATAAAAGAATGACACATGGGATTTAGTGGACCTTCCACAAGGAAAATAAGTCATTCGAGTGAAGTGGGTCTATATGACCAAGAGAAATGTTGAAGGAAAGATTGAAAGGCATAAATAAATGATAGTTCTCAAAGGATATAAGAAGCAACATGGAAGAGATTATGCAGAGACATTTGTGCTAGTCACGAGGATGGAGACAGTGCGTACAATGTTGTCAATTGTCACTTAACATAAATGGAAAGTGTATCAAATCGACGTAAATTCAACGTTACTGAATGGAGTGCTGAAAGAGGAATTATATGTTGAGCAAGCACTTGGTTATGAGATAGAAGGCAAAGAAGACAAGGTGTATAGGTTGAGGAAAGTTATTTTTGGGCTAAAGCAAGCACCGCGTGCATGGTATAGCAGGATAGATGCTTACTGGATGGACAATGGCTTCGACAAATGTGACGGTGAGCCTACTCTCTACATCAAAGAGAGTGATGGTAAGCTTCTTATTTTTGTTTTATATGTAGATGATTTTATTTTTATGAGTGATGATTTACTCATTGATGATTTCAAAGAGGTCATGAAAAGTGAGTTTGAAATTATTGACTTAGGGTTGTTAAGGTATTTTTTGGGCATAGAAGTGAAGCAAACAAAAATTGGTATTTTAATTTCCCAAGAAAAGTATGTAGCAAAAATTTTAGAGAGGTTTAATATGCAGAACATCAAGCCTGCACCAACTCCAACTATCATGGGGTTGAAGTTGAGTAAAGAAGATTGCAACAACAATTTCAATCTGACATTATACAAAATTATGGTGGGTAGCTTAATTTATTTGACCGCAACTAGGCTTGATATAATGCATGTAGTGATTTTGGTGTCTAGGTTCATGGAGACACCCAAGGAGACACATTGGCAAGAAGCGAAACAAATTTTAAGGTATGTCAATGGGACAAAGGAGTATGGTATTTTGTACAGTGCTAAAAATGATTTCAGGCTGGTTGTTTATACTGATAATGATTGGGCAAGAAGTGTTGATGATAGAAAGAGCACGTCATGATATGTTTTTCAGTTAGGTTCGAGAGCCATTTCATGGGCCTCCAAGAAGCAACTGATAGTGTCATTGTCAACAACATAGAATATGTTGCCGCAATAGCAACATCATGTAAAGCAGTTTGGATGAGAAGAATCTTGAGAGATTTATGCCATGAACAAGAGGGAACAAGAAATATTTTCTACGACAACAGTTCCGCAATTACACTATCAAAGAATTCTGTTTTTCACAAGAGGACCAAGCACATTAACACTAAATATCATTTTATAAGAGAATTGGTTAACAATGGTGAGATTGTCTTGCAACATTGCAGGTCAAAAGAACATTTTGCAAACATCTTCACAAATGGTCAGAATTTAATTCCACAACTATTATTTATTGTCTTCAACCTATGCAAGTTCATACAATTATGTTTAAGGTACAATGGGTCATCCTAAATGTTGTCTTGTCATGAATTAATGTATTAGAAATGTATGTTTTGATATAACAAGCATGTAGAAGTATTTTTCATAGTGGTGGATGTAAGTCTTAGAAGTCAAGAGGAGAAAATCGTGGAGCTTTTTGTGGTAAGCGGGTAAAAACAATTAGTTACAGGTTTTATAATGAGTTACTCCACAACCATATCTTTATGAAAAATTCACTTATGATTCAGTTACTTACAGGTTTTATAGTGAGTTTCTCCACAACCATATCTTTATGAAAATTTCACTTCTAATTTTTACCCAAAATCATGGAGCATTTTGTGGTGGGAACCTCAACCATATCTTCATGAAAATTTCACTTCTGATTTTTACCCAAAATCGTGGAGCATTTTGTGGTGGGAACCTAAAAATAATTCATTACAAGTTTTAGATGACATCTCGTGACATATGACTGTATTTCTTGTGTTTTGAAGTTATAATCTAAAGTTTAATATGTTGCGATATCTTTATGGAAATTTCACTTCACCCCAATCACTGTGTTTTACTCTATTATGGTGTGAGTAAATTTGTTTGAATTTTAACTCTTGCATAATTTAATTTTGGTAATATTATTTAGTTAGTAAACATCTTATATAGACAAAAATAACATGTTAAATATCATTCAATTTACAACACTATTAAAAAAAAAAAAATTAATTGCCAAAAGATTAAAGTTCCCAACCCTAAAGGAAGCCTATCCCCATAATCAATATTCTTTGTTGTTTGGATGGTTTGTTTTTCAACTCTGTTATTAATTCAGTGTGGGGTTTCGAGTAGCTATTTCCTGAGCAAAATCCAAAGTTCGTGAGCTGCTGGATCACGAACTCTGTCCATTGCTACCCTCTTAGTGCTAGTGTCACATATCAATGAGATTCACTCTTCACGCCCATGCATTGGCATGAACATTGAGCTATGCATGTTTATATTATTAATGGCTCGGACGATATGGGATTTTTTCCACATATCCAACACTTGAGCTTATCTTGATTGTATATTTTGACGAGACTCCAGAATCTGCAATCGAAATAAGATACCCAATGGCATTACCATGAAACAAAAAGTGATTATTAGTTACATTGAAGAGGAAAGGTAACGTTTGGTGGGTAATATGTTTCTTGACAAATTTTTTTTAGCAAAGTGCAAATATCTTCTCTTAGTATAGTATATGAGGTAGTTTTGAATTAGGTGATTTTTGATGAAAATAGATGAGCCAAGCACCTTATAAACAGAGTTAGAGGTTGAGGTACTTAGACGTGGATACAAACACACCATGAAAGAGCTGGAAACCCTTGAAATTCTAGTTCCATTGTCTCCCTGGTTCTGCATTCTTGGCTCGTTTATGCGAGGAAGATGGCTTCCAACAAACTCCTACTGAAATTCCAGTTCCATTGTCTCCTTTTTTCTTTGAGGATGATTTTGCATTCTTGGCTCCCTATCCAAGGAAGATGGTTGCCAGGAAACTCTTGTTACCGCCACAGCTATGGCTGCCACTATGTCCGTCTTGGAGGAAGATGATAATGCATTCCATGTGGATACTCAAAACATCATGAAAGAGCAAGAAACCCTGAGCCAAGAACACAAAAAACTTCCTCAGAGTTTCCCGCTCTTTAATGGTGTTTTTGGTATCACATTGAATGCATTATCATCTTCCTCCAAGATGGACATAGTGGCAGCCATCGCTAAGGTGGTAGAAAGAGTTTCCAGGCCACCATCTTCCTCAGGGACAGGAAAGAAAAGCGAGACAAGAACTCAAAATCATCCTCAGGGAACAAGGGAGACAATGGAACTGGTATTTTAGGGGTTTCCAGCAGCTCTTTCATGGTGTTTCCATATCCACATCCAAGTACCTTAACCTCGACCTATTTATAATCCTTACATTGTAAAACTGGGCATTGGGAAAAAAGTTATATGTATATCGTTCTAAATGTCTCATCCCTGTTGTTCTTCATAGATATATGTAAATTGGACTCTGGAATGTTGAAATATTAAAGTCACCTGCGTGCCCTGAGCAGGTAGAAATAGAGTACAAAGGGGCAGCAGAGAGCTTGCGTGCACAGCTCTGTGCATTCTAGAGGAATGGAGAAAACAGTAAGGAGGAATTAATATTTGATGGGCAGCAGTCACCATTGTAGAGATGAATTTATGATTGTATGGGTGTAGCTATAATTGCAGAGGAATGAAGACTTTCGTGGTTCAACCACGCAAGAACAAAGTTTTTAATGAAAACAGTCTTTTCAGGATTTTAAGCCCTCAACAACCAAATATGAAGAAAGTTTGTTTAAAACGGCAAAGTCCTTTAAGTTTTGAATGAGACACGTGATAGTGGTCCCCACCACTTCACTTCTGATCGTAATCGCAAGTTTTAAATTGTAAGTCTCTTGTTGATATGGAGTTCCGATGCGATGCGATTATCACAATCGCAAATCGCAAAAGGAACGTTGTAATATTCTGCCATCCGAAAGTGTTTCTACTGATTGATTGTTTGTGATGCAATGCGATGTAGTCCCACCACAATCGCTAATCGCAATCGCTCGTTGCAAAGAGTCTCTACCATATGTTTTGTTCCATTGGATGTTTGTGATGCGATTGCAATCGCAACATCGCAACATCACTTAACCATTCCACCATCCGCATTTTGATTTCCGCCGATGCGATCACCGATTTCGTTAATCGCACATCGCAATCGCAAAGTTCATTCTGCTTATGTTATCTGCTGAAGTTTCATTGCAATGCGATGTGGTCCCACCACAATCACTCATCGCGCAATCGCAACATCGCTGAATCGCAAATCGCAATTGCAACATTGCAAGTTTTTTTTGTTCAACCGTTCCGCCGATCGCCAATTGCCGATTGTGAAGTGGGCTCCACTCGTATATCGCGCAAAGAAGATTTTAGGTTAAAGTTTTATGTTTCGGTAGTGTATTTCATTTTATTTTTTTTATGTTTTATTACACCACGCCATATAAAAAATGCATTTTATTGCATCATTGTATTGTAAGTTAATGTATTGTTGTCTTGTATCGCTGTGTAAGCCCGCAGGCAGAGAAAAACTCAGTGAACCATAACAGAGCACTGTATTGTGCGTTTTAAGAGACAGAGAGAAGTTTTGAGAGCACTGCATCTGTAGCATTCAATCATATTTTGTGAATCCCTCTAGAGAGGAAGAAATCTATCATTTTGTAATAGTTTTAGTTTTGTTAATGAAATAGAAAGAAAAGTTTTATTTTGAAATCTCTGTCCAGATATTATCTGTGTTAGAAGGAGAGTATTATTCTCTGAGTTACTGTTCTGGATATCAGAAATTCCAACATGGTATCAGAGCTTATCCATGCTTTTTGAAGGTGTCAAAGAAGCTAAAGGAAGAAGAAGATTTGTTTGCCTTCACACAAGGCTCAGCAGAAGTTAAAGTCCAGGTATTTCTCAAAAAAATAGAAGTTGTTGTTTTGTTTAAAAGAGTAGTCCTCAGAGACAGAGTTTGTCCTTTTAAAGAACGAAAGACAGTTTGTTTGAAAAACATAGTCAAGTTTATTTCAGAGTTCATTTTATAAGCAATGGCTGGACCAAGCACTAGCATGAGTATTGGAAATGCTCAGCTTCCACAATTTAATGGGAAGCAATATGATTATTGGGCCATTACCATGAGAGCCCTGTTTGCCTCACAAGACTTATGGGAGTTTGTAGAAGATGGTTTTGATGAACCAGTTGATGAGCAGGCTTTTAATGCCTTAACTCAGGCAGAGAAGGATATATTGAAGAGCAATAGAAAGAAGGACTCTAAAGCCCTCTTCTATATGTATCAAGCAGTACATGAGAGTGTGTTTCCAAGGATAACAGTAGCTAAGAGATCCAAGGATGCATGGGAAACTTTGAAGATAGCCTATCAAGGTATGGAGAAAGTGAAGACAGCAAAACTACAATTACTGAGGAGAGATTTTGAAACTCTCTGTATGAAAGATTCTGATAACATACACTCATTCTTCACACATGTGATTGAGATGATCACATAGATAAGGTCCCATGGAGTAACTCTTGAAGAAAGAAGGATTGTGGAGAAACTATTGAGGAGCCTAACCTCAAGGTTTGATGTTATTGTTACCACCATAGAAGAGACTAAGGATCTCTCAAAGTTCACAGTGGATGAACTTCATGCCTCGCTGATGACTCATGAATAGAGATTGGAAAGAACAGTAAACCCATCTCTAGAGCATGCCTTCAAGACCCAGATGCCTTTTGGAAGAGGAAGAGGTCAAGGCAGAGGAAGAGGAAGAGGCAGAAGCCAAAACAAAGGAGGAAGGAACAACCCCTCACATTCACATGGAAGTAGCAACAATCATAATCATAGCCACGGCCAATGCAATAGCCAACAAGGTGGACACCAACATGCACATGGACAAAGGTATGACAAATCCAATGTCCAATGTCATTATTGCAAGAAATATGGGCACTATGCCAATGAATGTAGGAAAAAGAAAAATGGCATGAATAATAGGCAAAATGCTAATGTAGCAAAAGAAGAAAAGAACCCAAAGAATGTGCTATTAACATGTAATGTAGCACAAGATAGACATGATGATGTATGGTTCTTAGATTCAGGCTATAGTAATCACATGACTGGAAACATAGAAATGTTTTCCAATATTGATGAAGAAGTTAAATCAGAAGTAACCACACGAACTGATACTAAGATCTCTGTAAAGGGAAAAGGCAGAGTTAGTATCCGTGCAAGAAATGGTGAGCAAAAATTTGTACCAGATGTGTACTATGTTCCTGGCTTGAAGTGTAATATTTTGAGTGTTGGGTAGCTCATAAAAAAAGGTTACAAAGTATTGTTCAAGAATTATGTGTGCACAGTAATGGATATACCTCCAAGCAAGAAGATTATTGCTGAAATACAAATGACCAGCAATAGAATGTTTCCACTCAAGCTCAGCACTGACTTGAAGGGAAAAGGAAAGAATGTAGCAGTTGTAACTCAATAGGTCTTTCAGAAGGAAGTGAAAGATGAGAACTGGTTATGGCACTTGAGATTTGGACATCTCAATTTTAGAGGATTGAATTTGTTGCACAGAAAAGGAATGGTAAGAGGTCTACCATTGATTGAGAAACCGGATAGCCTATGTGAAGGCTGTATCTTGGGAAAACAACACAGAGAAAATTTTCCATTAGGGAAAAGCATAAGGGTGAAAGCACCCTTAGAAATCATTCATTCAGATTTATGTGGGCCGATGCAAACAGCATCAGTTTCAGGCAACAATTACATGCTGACCTTCATAGATGATTTCACAAGGAAAGTGTGGGTTTATTTCTTGAAATATAAAAGTGAAGTCTTTGAGAAATTTTTCCACTTTAAAGCTCTTGTAGAGAAACAGAGTGGGCAGCATATCAAAGTTCTTAGCACTGATAGAGGAGGTGAATATATCTCAAAATAATTCCTGCGTTTTTGCAGAGAGAATGGCATACACAAGCAGTTTACCACAAGGTACACACCATAGCAAAATGGAGTTGCTAAAAGGAAGAATCGAACCATAATGGAAATGGTGAGAAGTATGTTGAAGGCAAAACACTTGCCAAATGAGTATTGGGCAGAAGCAGCAAATTGTGCTATGTATATTTTAAATAGATGCCCAACAAACGCTGTAATGAAAAAAGTTCCAGAAGAAGCGTGGAGTGGCAGAAAACAGGGAGTCACCCACATGAGAATTTTTGGATGTGTGGCTTATGCACACATTCCAGATAAGTTGAGGAAGAAGTTGGATAGTAAGGGGGAGAAGTGCATCTTCCTTGGATATTGTGAAGATTCCAAAGGATACAGATTGTATAACCCATCCTCAAAGAAATTTTTGATAATCAGAGATGTGCAGTTCATTGAAGAGGAAGCATGGGATCGAAGCATTGAGAAAACAGTAAATGTCAAAAGCTATTTGTCTCATGATAAAGATGAGGAAGATATGGCTGAAAATAACACCTCATCTGTAGCACAACCTCCACCAACACAAGGATAGCAAGGGACACCTCAAGCAGGAGTAAGAACACCCTTGAGAAGAAATGAGAGTGCTTCTCCAAGCACACCACATGGAGCAGATTTGAGTGCTTCTTCAAGCATGACTACACCAAATGAAATAGGAACAAAGTTCAGAAATTTAAATGAGATCTATGAGCAAGAAGCGGAAAATGAAGGTATGAATTCCTTATTTGCTTTGTATTGTCATGTCGATGATCCTATTCATTTTTAAGATGCAATAAAAGATAGAAAATGGATAGAAGCTATGGATGAAGAATTTAATGCCATAGAGAAGAACAAAACATGGGAGTTAGTTGATCTCCCTGAAGGTAAAGAAGTTATTGGAGTAAAATGGGTCTACAAGACCAAAAGTAATGCTGAAGGCAAGATAGAAAGACACAAGGCCAGACTTGTTGTCAAGGGATATAAGCAGCAGCATGGAAGAGACTATGAGGAAACTTTTGCACCAGTTGCAAGAATAGAAACCGTAAGAGCAATGATGTCCATAGTAGCACAAAACAAATGGAAAGTATACCAAATGGATGTAAAATTAGCATTTTTAAATGGAGTTTTAATAGAAGAGGTTTATGTGGAACAACCTCTCGGCTATGAGAAAAAGGGCCAAGAACACAAAGTGTGCAGATTGAAGAAAGCTCTTTATGGGCTGAAGCAAGCACCAAGAGCATGGTACAGTAGGATAGATTCCTATCTACTAGAAAATGGGTTTGAAAAATGTGATGGAGAACCCACATTATACATCAAAGAAAAAGATGGTAACATGCTCATTATTGTGTTATATGTTGATGATTTTATATTCACAGGTAATGATGATTACCTCATTGAAAATTTTAAAACAGTCATGAAAGAAGAATTTGAGATGACTGATATGGGATTATTGAGATACTTCTTAGGAATAGAAGTAGAGAAAAATGAAAATGGAATTGTTATCTCACAAGCAAAGTATGTGAATCAAGTTTTAGAAAGATTTAATATGCAGGAGTGCAAGGCAGTGATTACTCCCACAGTAATGGGATTGAAGTTGAGTAAAGATGACAATAGCAAGGATTTTGATCCAAGTTTGTATAAAAGCATAGTTGGCAGCCTCATGTATTTGGCTGCAACTATGCCAGATATTATGCATGCTTTTAGTTTGATCTCCAGGTTTATGGAAAGGCCAAAAGAAGCACATTGGCAAGCAGCAAAGAGAATTCTGAGGTAGGTGAAAGAAACTAAAAAGTATGGTATTTTATATACTACTTCGGAGAATTCTGAGTTAATTGGATACACTGACAGTGATTGGGCTGCAAGTGTAGATGATCGGAAAAGCACATCCGGTTATGTTTTTCATATGGGTTCAAGAGCCATTTCATGGGCTTCTAAGAAACAGCCTATTGTAGCATTATCTACAGCAGAAGTAAAGTATGTGGCAGCTACAGCAGCAGCGTGTCAAGCAGTTTGGATGAGAAGAATGTTGAGAAATTTGTGTCAAGAACAGGTAAAGGGCACAGTGATTTATTGTGAAAATAGCTCAGCTATTGCATTATCAAAGAATTCTGTGTTTCACAAGAGAACGAAACACATAGATGCCAAGTTTCACTATATCAGAGAATTGGTGAACAATGGAGAAATTGTTTTACAGCATTGTAGAACAGAGAAGAAATTTGCAGATATTTTGACAAAGACATTGGGGCAGAAGACTTTTGAATATTTAAGAAAATGCTTGGGTATGACTGATAACCCAGCAGCTGACTTTAAGGGGGAGTGTTGAAATATTAAAGTCACCTGCGTACCCTGAGCAGGTAGAAACAGAGTACAAAGGGGCAGCAGAGAGCTTGCGTGCACAGTTCTGTGCATTCAAGAGGAATGGAGAAAAAAGTAAGGAGGAATTAATGTTTGATGGGCAGCAGCCACCATTGCAGAGATGAAGTTATGATTTTATGGGTGTAGCCATAATTGCAGAGGAATGAAGACTTTCGTGGTTCAACCACGCAAGAACAGAGTTTTTAATGAAAACAGTCTTTTTGGGCTTTTAAGCCCTCAACAACCAAATATGAAGAAAGTTTGTTAAAAACGGCAAAGTCCTTTAAGTTTTGAATGAGACACATGATAGTGGTCCCCACCACTTCACTGTCGATCACAATCGCAAGTTTTAAATTGTAAGTGTCTTGTTGATATGGAGTTCCGATGCGATGCGATTATCACAATCGTAAATCACAAAAGGAACGTTGTAATATTCCGCCATCCGAAAGTGTTTCCGCCGATTGAGTGTTTGCGATGCGATGCGATGTGGTCCAACCACAATCACTAATCGCAATCGCTCATCGTAAAGAGTCTCTGCCATATGTTTGTTCCATTGAATTTTTGCGATGCAATTGCAATCACGCAATCGCAATCGCAACATCGCAACATCACTTAACCATTCCGCCATCCACATTTTGATTTCCACCAATGCGATCGTCGATGTCGCTAATCGCACATCGCAATCACAAAGGTCATTATGATTATGTTATCCGCCGAAGTTTCATTGTGATGTGATGTGGTCCCACCACAATCGCTCATCGCGCAATCCCAACATCACTGAATCGCAAATCGCAAATTGCAATTGCAACATTGCAAGTTTTGTTTTTTCAACCGTTCTGTCGATCGCCGATTGCCAATTGCGAAGTGGGCAACACTCATATATCACACAAAAAATATTTTAGGTTAAATTTTTATGTTTCGGTAGTGTATTTCCTTTTATTTTTTTTTATGTTTTATTACACCGCGCCATATAAAAAGTGCATTGTATTGCATTTTTGTATTGTAAGTTAATATATTGTTGTCTTGTATCGCTGTGTAAACCCGCAGGCAGAGAAAAACTCAATGAACCATAACAGAGCACTGTATTGTGCGTTTTAAGAGACAGAGAGAAGTTTTGAGAGCACTATGTCTGTAGCAGTCAATCATATTTTGTGAATCCATCCAGAGAAGAAGAAATCTATGATTTTGTAATAGTTTTAGTTTTGTTAATGAAATAGAAAGAAAAGTTTTATCCTGCAATCTCTATCCAGATATTATCTGTGTTAGAAGGAGAGTATTATTCTCTCAATTACTATTATGGAATTATCAGAAATTCCAATAGTTATGCATTATTTAATATTATTGTGAATGATATATAAATAATCAGATTTATGAGAATGCAATTTCAAATTCAACAACCTTACATTAACCATTGTCGATTGACATGAAATTTTACAACGTTTAGATAGATGTGATGATCCGAACTGAGTGTATTTATTCAATTATATAATATTTAATAATCATATATGACTATATTTTGTTGATGTGTTTCGAACTAGTTAGTGTGGTCGATCATAAGGCTAAGATGAGAAATCAGATTAAGGAACTGGTTTAAATAGATAAAAAGACGTTTTAACTAGCTTTTGTAATATAACAACTAGTTTGACTAGAAAGATAAATTAAGATATTTAATTATTTTAATTTAAAAATGAGTTAATTTAGATAAATGTCTTTCGGATTAATCACATCATTAGGATTTGGTCGACATTTAGAACTAACTAATGTGCTTCATCCTCAATACAAGGTGAAAAAGTATGTGGATCTCAATGAATAAATAGTATGGCCGCATCATCGCTTGGAATTATTCATTTGAAAAATAGCCGTTTAAAAGCTAGCAGTTAATAAATTATTTTATTAGTTATTTTAACAATTTTTAATTAATATATTTTAATTTAATAATAAATGATGGAAGTTGAGGTTGATGGTTGTCTTCCTTTCTTAGATATCCTTCTCTCTAGGAATAAAGATGGTTAAATTTCTCACCAAGTTTTTCACAAGAAAACTCACACCCAACAGTATCTTCATGTTGCTTCTCATCATTTTCCTACTAAAAAATTTGGTGTTATTTGCACTTTTACTACTCGTGCTTTAAAAATATCTGATGATAGCCACTTGGAGTTAGAAAAATCCCATCTTCTCACCATTTTTGAAAATAATGGGTATAGTAGATCTCAAGGCCTTAAGGCCTTTCAAAAAGCCTTTAAGTGATTAAAGGGAAAATCTTCTTGGGATGATCCTGTTTCCAAGGTTCATCTCTCATTCATCCAAGGGACCACGAAAAAAATTTCTCGTGTCCTTAGAAGGAATGTCTCCTTTTCCTTCAAACCTCTGTATACTATTAGAAACTCTCTCGGATCTATCAAAGACCCCATTGACCCTAAGGACATGAAAGGGGTTTACATGGTTCCTTGTTCTTGCAGCACCCCCTATATTGGTAAAACTGGTTGCTCCATTAGACAGAGAATCCAAGAGCATGCTACAAACATTAGACACAATTGATCCCGCCAGCTCTTGCTGAACATGTGGTAAAATCGTGTCACCATGTTTGCTTTGAGAACTCCAAGGTCGTTGCTAAAGTTGATCGCTTTCATCACAGGAAGCTTAGGGAGGCCATTGAGATTAATAGGCATTCTAAGAATCTTAACAGGGATGATGGCTAGAAATTAAGTAAAAGTTGGACTCCTACTCTCTCCTGTTGATTTCTCCTTGAGTTAGGTCTTTATTCTTCAATTTCCTTTCTTTACTTGTTTTTAGGGTTTTATTTCCCTTTTTCCCTCCTTTTTCTTCCCTGTCCTTTATTTTTTCCCCTTATCCTCCCTCCCCCCCTTTTTCTTGTTTTTTTTGAGTATTTTTCTTCCCTTTGTTTTCTTCTTTTCCTTATGTTTTATCTTATATATTATATTATTTTTAGAAATATTATTTATCCTTTAAACTCTTTAATGTATAATAAAATTCCCCCCTCTTAATTAGGAATTTTCTTCCCCTCTTTAATAATAATATTTTATTATCTTTTAGAATTTCATAAAAAAATTCCTCGGATGTGAGTGACATGCCTTGAACGTGCGAAGCTAGTTCGTTCCATGCTCAGGTTGACGACGCCTTGCACAACCAAATTTAACCTAATGCAGAACCTCATCTCAGCAATCATTCATCTGCTTCCCTTGATCTTCTGCCATATGCTAGATCACATGCAATCTCAAGTGCACTGTCCCAACTCGCATATGTAAGCATGCCACAAAATCGTACATCAGCTGCACTCGTGCCACAAGTCTTCAAAAGGCATTGTTACTCCTTATTTTGTCATCCCTTCGCTGCTCCAGTCAGCTTCTAGAGCCTTCTCCACCTCTTCCCTAGCCATCATATTGTTGCTTCAATTTCCATGCGCGCGCCCCCTTACTTTTACTAGCCTACAGTGTGCTTCTCCTGCTAATTCCCTCCTGGCTGCGAGCCCCCTTGATGTCCCCCCTGGCCGCGTGCCTCCCTCTGGAATTCCCCTATTCTTTTTCTCATTACCATTGCGCGCTTTTTGAGCTAGGCACCGTTGCTACGCGCCCCCCTTCTGCGTGCCCCCCCTGTCGCTTAACCCTCTATTTCACACCCCCTTGCTGTGCTTCTCTGTTGCACACTTCATTGCCTTAAGCCCGGTCTCCTTCCCTCTGCTTGCTGACCCACCCATGACTCCGCGACAATGTGAACATACTATCAGGGGTAGCCAAAGAGGTGCGTTCTCAGGTCGCTATCATCGCGGTCATGACCACCATTTGGAATCCAATGAGGGCTCCTCCTCTGGCAGCCATGATAGGGAAGTACCTCAACGGTCTGAGCACACCGACGATGAGACAACCTTAGCTCCGGAGAATTAGAGAGGCAGAAGAGGCCCTAGGAAGTTCACCATTGTGTGCTCTGAGCTGCCCATGCCTCGAAAAAACAAACCTCTCTTGGTTCAAGAGCTCACGGAGGAGGATACAGAAATGTCGATCATGGATTCAGAAGAAGTTTGGAGGAGAGTTCCAGATGCTGAGTACCTAATTGCTCCTATCATCCGCGCAGCCTTTCCAAAGCCCCCGTGCATGCCTTCTACTGAGGAGGAGACCATTGGGCAAGAATATGGATGCCACATCGAGGAGGAGCCTGCTACAAAGGATGATGAAGGAACACCATGACTACGTGGCTGCTCGATTCTTCTCTATTTTCTGTTATTTCAACACATACTACAGACCTTTTTCTTTTCTATGTGTCACATAACACTTTGTAAATAATGACTGTCTGATGCTATTAAAGGGATGGTTTCCTCCTAGGAGACAGCCCCAAACCTGCGCTATTTTGAAAGCTTCTAAGGTTGAGATTGGTTAAGCACCGCTTACCATCTCAGCCCAATGCCTATGTAAATTTTTCTTTTTGATCTAATATAGCTTTAGCCTAACTTTAAAAAAAAAAAACATCATTAAAAATAAAAAAAGATTATTCATTAAATAAACAAATTTTTTAAAATTATATACAAATTTAATATTCCCCTTGTCTTGTTATAAATTTATTTCCCCCCATTTTTAATTATATTCTTCATCATTTATTATTAAACAAAATATATTAATTAAAAATTGTTAAAATAACTAATAAAATAATTTATTAACGGCTAGTTTTTAAAAAGATATTTTTTAAACGACTAATTCTGGGGAATGTTGTATCCATACTATTTATTCATTGAGATCCACAGATGTTTTGTCCTTGTCCCGAGGATGAACCACATTAGTTGGTTTCGACTAAATCCTAATGATGTGATTAATTCGAAATACATTTATCTACTTCATGAATCACAAAAGTTTTCGTTCTAACAAGATGAATTAATTATTAGTTATATATTATATAATTTTATTATATTTTTATGATATACATTTTCTAATTTAATAATATAATTTTAATATATATACTAATTCCTAATTTAATTTGTTAATAAAAAATATATATATATATTCAATACATTATTTATAGTGAATAGTTTTCAATGTTATAATTATTAAGCATTATAGTCTGTGGGGTCTTGGTTAAACAATGATGAAGCAGGTTGTTATAGCACTCATCACATGTTCAATTCCCTTCCCCTACCAGGGCGATGTATCTGGACATATTGATGAAGATGGACTAAAAAAAAAAAATGAAAAATACTACCAAGGTTACAAAAAAAAATATTAAGCATTATAAATTGTATCAATTTTAATGTATTGAAAATATCCAAAGGCTAAAAAGAGCGATAAAAAGAAAGAAAGAAAATGGTTGGGTTAAGAGGAAGAGAAAGGACAAGAGGGAAAACCTAGAGGAATGTAAAAACAACACCTAATAGTACACCCATCATCCCTGTTTTCTCGATTTCTAAGGCTTCCTTAATTAATAGTGATGGAAATCATCAATCCTTGCAATAACCTTAGCATCTTCAATGCAAATGTGATGCTTGTATTTTCAGCATGCTCCGCTAAGGCATAGGAGCATGATATACCATGTTTAAGGTCAGCGAAGTGCTCATGAATTCTTTGATTAATGGATGATCAGTTTCACAGATGTAGATGTAAGGTGTCCACAGTAGCTTGAAATCAAGTAAACACCCTTACTATCCCTAGGGAAAACCCTGTCCTTTACCAATCTAAGAGAACTCCAAATGATGCGGCTTTAAATGGTGTTGAAGAGTTTGAAGGTCGAGAAAATATTATATCTCCTAAAAATCGTAGCTATTCTATCAGAAGTACCTTCAAAAATACCTTAAATAAACATAAAGTGAATAAAAAATTACTAATGTTTTTTATTAAAATTTAATTATATTACATTTAATAATATTGTGAATGATATATAAATATATGAATTTGAAAACAATTTCAATTCAACTTCTACCTATATCATCCACTATCATGCACCCCACTATTAAATACCACCCATATCATCCACCCCCCATTAAATATTGCATACGATGACGACAAAGCTATATATCATTCACCATTAAATACTGCATACCCTGATGAATAGAACCAGCCAAATAACTGTAATATGCCCCAAACACACAATGGAATTAAGTGTATTCTTAAGTTGGTAGAGATGAGTTTCGCTGCGTTTCTTCCAACTCATTTATATATATATATATATATATATATATATATATATATACATTTTCGTGGAGTAAAAAAATGCTATCTATTATATTATAAACAGTACATACCAAATACAATATATTCGACGCTGGAAAAGTCACAACAATGAAAATATCAGCATTATATGACCAACCTAGGCTGAAATGGGCTTGTAGCGATCCATACCCATAAAAGACCAAAATACTCATCATAAGGTTCAACTATTTTATCCAACAACATTAAATAACATAGTGAATAGGATCATATCCAAGTACAACAAGATTTCGAAACAGATTCCTGCAAATTTTTCCATCCCATATTAAGACATAAATGATTGAAGGAAAATTCCTTTAGGATGAAAACCTTCACAAATACAGCCTTGCTTGTATCATATTTGTGCATAATTCCACCTCGCTTGAAGTCGTGTACAATGAGAGAAAACTAGGCTCGCTTGAAAACATGTAGTTCAGCTACGCTTGATTTTGTTTCGTGTAGAGAGAGCAAAGACAGGCTCGCTTGTCAGTAGAATATGTGATATATAAAGCGGATCCTCCATGCAAAGAAAAGTGTAGGGAAAAGTTCAGAAATAAGCTCACTTGATATAACTACTCCATTAATTATGCAATTGGGATCTCAGTGTCCCAAAATTGTGTCCCATTTCTATATTCAATAACCTGCAAAACCCCAAAGTTAGTGTTGATGCCTTTTTTAGATAGCCCATCAACTCTTTTGTTGTTTTCTCTAAAGATGTGGTGTAAAGGTGGATTATCCAAACGATGCGAAAGGTTTTTTGTCCTCATGAGCCAGCCCTGTAAACATGGAGTAGCTAGCTCCTCTTTGCCAGATATGACATCGATGATCAATTGAGAGTCTCCATAAATTCTTACATCCTTTAGATTCATGTTAAGTGCAGCCAATAATCCACCCCATAAGGCCATCAATTCCACCTTATTATTGGTGCCCTTACCCCCATTCCAATATATGTGAATTCTTTCCACCTGAGAGATCTTGATCCACGCTCCACATCCTATCCTGCCATCGACGCATGCACCATCAAAAAACACGGCAGGGAGAGAGATGGAATGAGGTCTCAACCGCCGGGATCAATCCTTTATACAAACAACATCCGGCTCCCTTTCATCAATCCATCTCATGATAGCAACATGGATGAGATGAACCGAGAAAGGCCTATCCTAAAAAATGAGATTATTTCGAGCAAGCCAAAATTCCC
Organism: Pinus albicaulis; assembly: GCA_034641835.2. NCBI lineage: Eukaryota > Viridiplantae > Streptophyta > Pinopsida > Pinales > Pinaceae > Pinus > Pinus albicaulis. The sequence continues at coordinate 148,767 of JAXQQM020083940.1, read as the reverse complement.
AAATAAAAAAGAAAGGAAGAGATTGAAATTTACCATAGATCTTGTCCCAAGCTTGAGCTGTACCTATAAAATCCTCTGGAGTCCACAATGGGTCCATAAAATATTGACAGAAGAGATTCCATAAAGAGATAACTATAGGGCATTGAAAGAATAAATAATCTATCGTTTCCTCATGCAAAAAACAAACAACACATCTGCCCGGTCCATAGTGACCCCTTCTAGTAAGACAGTCCTAGGTGAGGATTTTCTTTTTCCATACAAGCCATCCAAATAAAACAATCTTAGTAGGAATTTTTCTATGCCAGAAGGGCCAGAACTCCCAAGATAGATCCTCCTCATATGCCTGAATATATATATATATATTTCACCATCAAGGAATTACCATTTTTTTTCCCTGCCCACACAATGCAGTCACCCCCAGGCATATAATAGAGACCAGCCGCCTGGATGGCATCAGATAAAGAGAATCAATCCATCGCGGCGGGACCGAAAAGGCCCATTAACTCAGGAGATTTTAATATAGGGGCGCCGTGGGCCCAGTAGTGTATTGTCTGAGAGAGATACAAGATGCCCCGGTGAGCTAGACGGTGGAAAAGCCGAGGATTTATTTGAGACTCTACAGGCAAACCAAAAATGCTGTCATATCCCAAAGATATTCTTTGCCCATCTCTAAAACACCAAGTCAATCACTCTGCCATATAAAGAATCACTTTCTTAAAACTCTTCCAAATGACAAAAATGATTCTTGGGAACTCTAAATTGTGACAGTATAAATTGAGAAGGGTATCACCTGATAGATATTTTCATTTGACAATATCAGTCCATATACCCGCCCTCGTAATGGCGCTGCACAGGGATTTAATCAAAAGAGCAATATTAGTCACTCCTACTGCTATACGCTCTATCCACTATGTTGTTTTCATTCCATTTAATGATTGAGGTCACAGACAAATGGTGTTTCCTTTGTGCTTGAAGCAAGTAATTTATATTATAAAAATTGTGAAAGGATTTGATTATATTGATGAAATATGTTCAAGAAGAATATAGAAAAGGATGTCTCGTGATATAATTTCCAGAGAAAGTACAACCCGAACCAATAAAGGCCCTCCCATCGATAACCATCTTTAAGTCTAGTTTTACACTTTACTTTTAATTTATATATTCTCTTAGAAGACCTAGCCTCCTATTTGAGTGCTTGCCATTGCATGAGATTTAAAACCAAGGTATAAAAACCCCTCACATGTGTCTTTATTATGATCCCAAGAAACCACATCAATTAATTCTCTCCTATCACAATGGCATCACCAAATTCGCAAAGGAGGAAAGACTTCCCTTTGTTGATGAGACGCCCAGATGCATTTCCAAATCGGTTAAGAAGGTAATGAATGTAGAACCAATGATATCTATTAAGTCACCCACATATAAGAAGATCATCCACAAAGAGTGGGAGATACTTACAAAATTTGAGAAGGAGAACCTAGAAATATATCCATTCCGCATAGCCATATCTATAAGTTTGCTGAATTCGTACATAACAAGTGTGAATATAAGTGGGGACAGTGCACAACCCTGCCTAAGACCATGGTCAACATCAAAAAAGGTAGTTGGCATTCCATTGATAATCACAGCATAGTGGACTAAAGTGATGCAGGCCATAATCCATCTAATGGATGCGATAGGAAGCCCAACCTTCATTAAAACAAGTCGAATAAAAGACTAGTCGACACTATCATATGCTTTGAGCAAATAAATCTTCATTATAAGAGCTTCCTTTTTTCCCGCATGTATGGAGTGCATTGCCTCCTAGGCAATAGAAATAGCTTCATGTATTTTCCTTCCCCGAAGGAACCCATATTTCTCTTTAGAAATGTACTTTGATAATGTGTCTCTTAATCTGTTAGCAATAACCTTGGACGATATTTTGTATATCAAATTGCAAAGAGCGATTGGTCTAAAGTCCGAGAAGCCTTTTGGATCTGAAGATTTCGGAATGAGCGCTATAAAGGTGGAGTTCATATTTGAAGGGATGTGTCCCAACGTCCTTCCCTATTCCAAAATCTTAGTAATTTCCGTACCCATTATGTCAAAGAAATGCAGATAAAATTCTGTCGGCCAACCATTCGGCCCAGGACATTTGTAATGAGCAAAAGATTTTAAAGTTTTCTCCACTTTCTCCTTTGTAATTGCAGAATTTATATGGTTGATGGCCTCATCATCAAATATTCTGGGGGTTTGTTGGAGAACCCAGTTCTGAAATTCCCCAACAATATTCAAATACGCTTGGTAGAAGGTCGAGAAGTGCTTAAAGGCCTCATCCTGAATCTCAGTGGTGGAGATTGCATAGCTACCATAAGCCCTCAGAATGTGCGAGATGGAATTCTTGTTTTTTCTGTCATTTGCACTTTTATGAAAGAAATTAGTATTTAGATCCCCTTCCTTGAGCCATAAGTTTCTGCTTTTTAATTTCCATGTAATTTCTTCTATCTTGAGAATCTCAAGCCTTCTCTTTTGCAGCTTATCCATAATTTTATAAGTCTCTTCATCAGGGGAATTTTTGAAAAAACCCACATATAATCCATTGAGGATTTCAGAGATCATCCTCATTTTAGCTTTGAGCATCTCCTTTTTCTTCATTTCCCATGCTTTTGTGAAGCGTTTTACCCTTTTTAATTTTGTATGAAATCTTTTCCATCCCTCTAAACCTTCCATCTCTTTGTTGTCACACCAGCTATCTTTGATTAGCTGGGAGTATTCAAGGTCGTCCAACCATGCCCTATTGAATTTAAATGGTACCCATGTACGTCTTTTCTCAGCGTGCCATGAAAGGATAATGGCCATGTGGTCCGATATATCCGACACCAACACAAAATATCTTGGCAGCCCAAGGGAATTTATTAGAGATTCCGCCACCATAGCTCTGTTGAGACATTTCCCAATATACTCCCCTTCTGTTCTTCTATTGGTCCAAGTAGGAATATTAGGATATGACCGAATGTCTTTTAAAATGGATTTTTCAAAGATTTTCCCAATCTGCTTCGCTTAAGGATCGAGCCTGGCTTTGGCATCCCATGATTCATCAAATTGAAGAGTGGAGTTGAAATCCCCCATGACAACCAGATTGTCCATATATAATATCCCAGACCTGTACAGACGACACCAAAAGGCATATCTATTTTGACAAGGAGCATATAAGTTAATAATATTGAGGTACCCCCTATATCCTCTAATTCTTCCCTGAAGCAATATACCCCCAAAAAAACTATAAGCCTGAAAATTTTCTTCCGATGGATTCCATAAAGCAATTTGTCCACCAGCATGCCCAAGTGCATCGATAGCCATCGCATGCCATCCAGGTTTGATACATAAAAAATTACTATATCTTTAGTTCTGCAGCATAACGTCTCTTGACAAAGAATAATAATAGGGTCAACACCTTTGAGCAACTCTTTTAGGCGATGATGTTTGGAGGCATTGCCCATACCCTGCAAATTCAACGATAGAATATGGGTCATTTGGGTACGTCAGAAGGGTTTCTTGCTCTAAGTGCCCTGAGATCATCCCTGAGGTCATCTGAAGCGGTTATGGGGACATCCATAAGTTCAAGGAAGTCATATCTAAAGAGTGATTTTGTTTTGATCCTCCCTCTGAAGTGTCTATTCCCTGAATTAGATTTTTTCCTGACAATGATGTTACTGCCCGAAGTAGGAGAAATAGATATAGCGACCTCATGTGGTACTATGTCAAAAATAGTTAGTGTCACGAGATCAATATTCGAGTTTCCCATAAGTGAGTCAATGTCACTACCAACAGTGTTCCTATGAGAATCTAAGAGGTTCAACGGTTCATGCATGGGGGGAAGCCCATTCCAAGTGGGGCATGGAAGGTGATTTTTGTATAGGAGCTGCAGGCGAGGATATAGGATTGGAGGATGAAGCATTCACAGTCAAGGTAGGGGTGATGGTTAGAGGGGGGTCATCAGATGATTCAGATAATAGAGTAATGTTCGGGTCATTCCAGTCACCCCTAGAAATAAATATATGATCCACCACCTTATCCTTAGATGGTATAGGCCCCTTGGAGTTATAAGAAGTACCAGCCTCATTATAAATAGGTGCAGACTTATCACTGAGAGCACTAGCCGAAGCATAAAACTCATTGTCAGAAGAGGATGGAATAGACTTACCTAATGGAAGATCATCTTGGGAGTCAGTAGATGCCTTATTCTTCTATGACCCAACAATACTGGACAGACCTCTAGGATTATTTCTGAGCCTCATGGGGCAGCTCCCCTTCAAGTGACCGGTTCAATGGCAGATAAGGCACCAGAAAGGAACACCCAAATAGTCGATCCTTTTTCGATGCTGTCATTGACCCCATACCAAGTCAACATCCCCCGGTAAGCCACCCGCGAAACTTACCTCCACCAGTGGCCATGCGATTATTTTATCACTAGCACCCACAATACTAGGATCAATATACTTAGTGTTACCAATGGAATCACCAATGGCCCTAAGAGCCTTCAATGTCCAGAATTCGAGCGGAAGCCCCAGAATTTTAACCCATACAACCCTGCTCTTTGGGGTCTCCATAACAGGGTTGAAACCGAGATACTACGATACCAATTGCATGAAGCTACGATCCCTGACCCAAGTCTTTTGAATAATCTTAGTAATATCCTTCTCATCCATAAAATGAATGCTAAACCAGCGATTCAATAGAAAACTCACTTTAGGAGTGTAGCCGATAATGGGGTTCCATTATTGCTTAACCCATTCCACCATATCCACATCACTCCCGTCTGCAAACATCCAATGACTAATCAGTGCACGTCTTTGTAAGCTAGCAACGCATCCTCACAGATCCTCATACTCTGGAGTAATTTCCTTGATGTCCATAGCTGGCTTATAACATTTTGATGACTTTCAACCACAATTTTTCTTGCTATACCTGTGCGCTAATCCACCCTCTTGTCTGCCCGCCTCACTGCAATGCTTTCGATCCGCCTTGTAATCAGGGGGGATGATAATAGACTGTGCTATCAGCTGCACATCAATCTCAGCATTCCGCAGTCTTTTTTGTTCCACTTCAATTGTCGCCGTGATCAATGCTTCATGTGCAGACGTGTTGAAAGATAGAATATATTTTGACGCCTCCATTTTGAAAATAGGGACCCCCAAGAGCTGACGTCAAACTATGAAAATTGTGAAGAGGCAGGGTAGGTGAGAGTCCAATCTCACCAACCAATTGTGAGATGTGAAGACCGCTGCCAGATATAAAAGGAGAGTTAGTACAGAAACAGTAAAGAATGTTTATGTCCAGAAAAGGATGATCTGAATGCGACCTTTCAAAAATAGTAGCATATCAGCAAATTAACCCAATAGACGTTGGAAATACTAAAAAACAGAGATCTTCCGAATGTCAGACAATGTCCAACAAAATTTTATAAATGTAGGCCATCACCCACATACACAAATACCTGGATAGACTCCAAACTGACGCAAAAGAGCCTTGATGTGCTCAATCAGTAAGTCATATTTCCACATACCTACCAAATTGTTAGAAAAGGAGAGATTCCATTTACTAGGGTAGGTCGATAGGTCAGAGGTCATCATCCTAGTACAATCAGCCAGAAGTAAGACTGATATCAGATTCCGAGACTGGAGAACCAGGGTGGTGAAAATATTGTCAAAAAATACAGTAAAAAAACAATGTCCGCCCTCATACATGGCAGCAACAACAACAACAGCCCGGACATCGCCACCACTTGGAAAACAAATGAACTCTACAATCCTTACATGGCCTGAAATGATAAATGATTCCACCCACTTACGCCATAGGTAATGCCACTTCGAGTGATGTTGAGATGGCAGGGAATTCTAGTCTGATGATGATTCTTGTGGAAGAAATTTAACCCCTCTGTTTAGCATTTTCTCTGAAATTTGTTTTATATATGGCCTGTAGTATGATAATGGTAATGAGAACCAACATGGAGATCACAGTCACCTCACCCAGCTCGGGGGACATAATCAACACCCGGGCTTATATGAAAACATACGAATTCAACACTGGTAAAACCCCCATATAAACTCCAATCTTCCAGAGAAGATAAAGATGTAGAATCTTCAGGGTTATTTCTCGCGAATACCAGAATCAGTTCTCTTTTAAAACACTATAGAAACCTATTTCGAAACAAAACCCAAACCACAAATATTTTAGGGAAAAAACACAAACAGCAACAATAAAACTGTGATATAATATTGGGAAAAGAAAAGAAATAATACCCTCGGACCATATGGCTTCACTCCCCTCGACCTATACCCTCACCACCACCCAGCTACTATGGGATTCCACACCTTCTATGCATCCAAATCAGATCTCCCTAACCCAATGCAAGGCCGGTAAAAAAACCAGAACAGTGTGGTTTCTTACCCAGAGAAACTGCATTGAAACCTTCATACCACTGTCCTGTGTGATGAAACTCAGCTGGAATCACTACCTGTGTCCTTCTGGTAGGAACATACCCTTAATGCTCATGCGCGTCTCTGCTTTAGCTCGCGGCCTGTCATCTCTAAACTCATAGTTGAAGTTCAGATTTCACTGGAAAACAAAGCCCCATCACACTATATTTTCTGCAATGAGGAAGCACCCTAGTAGGACACCCTTCCTATATTGTCAAATACTGCACATCCAACTGTCTCTCGATGAGAATAATTTTCGTCCAAGGCATTCACTGTACACGAATTTTGCTGCGTCGTTCCTCCAAGTCATTCACCTCGGTAATGTACAAATCAAGAATTTACTCAAATGATTATGGTTTAGAATTTCACATATGACCACAGTCTGACAACCAATTTTACATATCAAAGTCAAGTTATAACGTGGTGGAGGGCTCATCCCGCGCTAGGGATTCGCTTGCAGCATCTGAAACTTGCTCGGAATTGCCGCATAATTTTGATGGACTGTGAAAGAAATTTTCGACAATCTCACGCGGGCTTGCTATTTCAGCCTCTATAACTTTCGCCAGAAGCGAAAGATCTCCACGAGAATTTCTCTGAAATGGACGATGGGTTAGGGGATCGACACCCACTTACAAAGACATCTTATGTAGTTCTCGGAGGAGGAATATTTTGAAGTAGCACAGGTAAATAAATGGATGGATGTGGTGGCATGGAGACTGTTCGTCATCTCGCAAAACCGGGTCTCACTGTTATTCTCACCGCCCGTAACGATGCCCACCGCTTAAGTTTTCATATGCCACAATGATTTCTTGATACCCTATTCCAGGTCACGCTCTGAGTCGTGGAGGCCGATTTGAGACAATCGACACTGCAAGAGATACAAGGGTGAGATGTTTAAAGAAGTGTTTCATTATATTTTTAGTTTTTTAAGGTCTGAGGAGGATACAGGTACTAAGGCTGCTGAGAGGCCAAGGGAAGATCGAAGTAGGTGTCCTTATTTCTGTGTTAATCGGCCTTGCAAGAGTTTGAAGGTTAGGATGTGAAAAAGGTGGTGGAGCCTGGGAGGTAGCATGTTGTGTTGTTGCTAAGACAATTAAGAGTCATTAGTTTATTCCATTTTTGTTTGGAGATCCCTTGCGGTTTTTTAGGTAGGGGGACTCTTTCGAGTCGAAATATGATATCTTAGGAATGATCTGTCTCGATTTTTTTGACAGTTTTCTAGTGTGATATTGAAGGTGGAGTAAAGGAGTTATGGGTGCTAAGGCGTCAGTGGATTAGGATGTTATCATTGATTTCTATTTGGCCATTCTTAGGACTCCTGCTGTCCCATTACTAGTTTTCGGGATATCTCAAACTCCTTGGAGTAGGATTGATTCTTGTTGGGATGGCATCCCTCGGCTTTTCTGGCAGTTTTCTTGTTGTATTTTTGAATCGGCTTTTTCAAATTTGGTTTTCTGGGCTGCTGATTAACTTTCGATGATGTATGGAGTGGTTGATAGGGTACTTGTTCTTTTAAGGATGTACGATCTCCTGATTCGTATCACGTCCTTAGTTGGTTACAACCTTTCTCATTAATCTTGGGCGGCGATTTCGTCTGTACTGGGACGTGGTGGCTATTTCTTTAATATTTTTCCATAATTTTGGAGGTCACATTCGGGTATGGAGTGATGGGGGTACTGAGGTGGATTTTCCGGTACTCTTGAAGGGTCTTTTAGTGGTTGGCTCAGTGGTAGGGATTAAAGTATCTGATGAGTATAGCTTGTGATTTGATTCCCATTAAGTTCATACATTTCTTGAACGCATATTGGGGATCAAGCGAGAGTTTAAAGTGACGAGGCAGTGTATGTGGAGTGGTGACCGAGCGTGGTCGTATGGCAGATTTGAGTGAATAAATTGAGGATTGTGACTTGGTATTACTAGATGAATCATTCCTGCATGCCTTCAAGGTGGTAGGGGAAGGACACATCCAACGTACAAGTGGTGTAGGGTCCAATCTTCCACCTTCTCGAACGGTAGACCAGTCTCTGAATCTGGAAATTCAACTGGCCACCACTACGGCGGTGGCTGTCGCTGAAGTGAACGGGAAGAAGAAGAGAAATCAAGCTTTCAAAGCTTTACCAGATTTTCGCTTGTTGAGCTTTGGTGAGGACGTTCTGTGGGAGAATGTGGAGGGCCTCTCAAAGAGAGCCATAGTGGGGCGTTGGAAGTTTGAGAAGCGTGGAGGATCCAATATGCTGGAGTCGTTGCTGAAAATGTGGGAGCAAAGCATCGGGATACCTCGCCAGGGTCGATTGGAAGCGGGTGGTACCGCTTCCATAATGCCAGCAGTAGCCGGATGTGGTTACTGCTATGCGCTGAACATGGGGTGGAACTGCATGCTTCTCGCTTTTCCGTACAGGTGGGATGCGATTTCCACCCCCGGACAATGTCTCTGGGTCAATCACTTGATTTGGGTTATGTCATGAGCTCCCATTACTTTTCTAGAACCATAAGGTTCAGGACATCGAGACAAAGATTTAAGTGTCAAGCCAGAACTGAAATGTAGCTTAGGACCCGATAAGAGAACCGCTGTATTCTAGGAAGTAATCTCCTTTCTGGCGGCATCTGGTTTCATCGACCACAGAATGGAGAGGTGGTGGAGTGATTGACTATTGATTTCGAAAATCCCTTTAGATGTCATTTGTACCATGTAATGGGGCTTATTATGGAGACAAAAGGTCCCCAGAGCAAAGAGATCTAAGAAGCAGACAAGGAATTTATGATTGTACCAAGACAAGGAGAAAAAGTCCGCCACAAAAACCAGCTAATCGCGCATGCTAGCTGCTACGGTAAGAACATCGCCTCTCCGATTCTATTTTACCTCGAATGGTTATGTTGACTGCCTATTTGGCAGCCCTGGCCGAGGGGGAAAATTATATTGAGGTTTTTTCTCCTTTGGGTCGGGATGATAGAGATAAGGTTTTGGGGGGGGATTGTGCTGGGGGGGATAGCTCAGTTTTAATCACTCCGCCTCCGCCATCTCAGGAGAGGGTGGGCGAGAATATTCCAAGGCAAGGTTGTATAATTTCGGTCTCGGCCCGTCCTGTGCCAGCTTCAAATGTCTCCCCCTCTCGGGCCTTGCTGCCTCTTTCGTCTATTCTAGGAATTTGTGGTGGGTCGTCACCTGGAAACTCTGTTATTTTGGCTGATATTCCCAGTCCATCTCTGTTGCCTCTCGCACCTCCTTATAGGTCTGTACAACCTGATGAATTGCTCTCTCCCCATAATTCGGTAGGGAGTGATGTATAATTCCTTATGATTAATCAGGAAGCAATTATCGATCCTTTACTGGTGGATACGGGCCCATCGTCTCCCTCTGTTTTGATTGGTCCTTCTTCCAGATCGAATGTTACAGTTCGGAGGGGGAGTACCAGGCAAAGGAGAAAAAAAAAGTGGCATTTGTTGCAGGACTTGCCGACTCCCCACTGGAGGGCTCGTTTCGTGACGTTCCCATTTCCCTAGCATTAGGCCAGGTCCTTGGAGCACTAACCCATGATACAAGGGTTCCTCCATGAAATTAATCTCTATCAATCTTAGGGGTTTGGGGGGACAAGAGAAGTTTTTGTCTTTGATGGATTTTCTTTTATGTTCTAAACCTTCTTTAGTTTTAATTCAAGAAACAATGCAGTCTGCGGAATGCTCAATTGTTTTTTTCCGGAAAATGTTTCCAGAATGGCACATTTCAGCCAAGCATGCTTCGGGTCAATCTGGGGGGCTCATGGTGATGTGGGATCCGCGCTGGTATTCTCTAAAGGCATTTGCGGGTTTTTTGGAGGTATCTTGCTCACTGGTTTTTACAGGGGTTTTAGTAGGCGCATTCATATTATAAATTTATACGCGCCTTATTCCAAAAAACTTCAGTTCTGGGAGAGGCTAGATATATGCGGTTTCCTCGACCTTAGGAATACTATTCTGGCAGGGGACTTTAATGTGGGTTTCAAGGCATACGATATTTGGGGGGTCAAAGGCAGACCAGACCCAAACGCGGAAGAGATCAGTGACATTCTTATTCAGGCAGATATGATGGACATCAAGCTGGCGAAGAATTCACCCACCTGGTTTAATGGAAGGAAGGGTTTCGAATTTATTGGTAAGATATTAGACAGATTTGCTATCAGTATTGGACTCAAGTCTCAGATGGGGGTGATATTGGCAAAGGCAGAAGACCTGGTGATTTCTAACCATAGGCCGATCTCGATGGAATGGGATTTTGAGAACAAGCCGAGTGGTTATGCCTTTAAATTTTAACAGATTATGGTTGGAAGACGAGGGATTTAATAGGCTCATAAAAGATTATCTGAAAAATCATCAGCGAGAGGTGGGGGCGACAACAATGGAACATCTTACAACTACTCTAAGGGGTTTGAAGCAGGTGGTTCGGCAGTGGGAGAAGGTTAAGAAACAAGAAACTAACACCAGAATTAGGTTTATTCAGAAAGAAAAATCCATAATTTTAAGGGAAGTGGTTGAAGGGAGGTCGACTGATGATTTTTGGGGCTACTTAAAAGGTCTTGAAGAGGAATTAAGCTCCTATCTGTATAGGAGAGAGATGACTTGGAGGCTGAAAAGCCGGGCCACATGGCTGGAGGCCAGTGATAAAAACACAAAATATTTCCATAAATTCACATCTAGGAGGAGGAGTGAAAACACCATGTGGGAGATTGAAGTTGGGGAAAGTGTGTTTTGCACCATTGATGATATTAAAAAGGTGACAGTTGGTTTTTTTGGCAATCTCTACAAAAAAAGGGACGTGATGGTCACCGATGAGCATCTGAAAATGCTGCAACATTTTCCGGTTATGTTCGAAGAGGAAGATCTGGTATATTTTAAGAGGAAGGTTACTCTAGAGGAGGTCACTGCTATTCTGAAATCTTTGGGAGTAGATAAAATTCCGGGTCCTGATCGTTGGGCGCCGAACTTTTTCATTCATTTTCAGGAGGAATTTATCAGAGATTTGATTGATATGGTGGAAGAGGCTAGGGTAAAGGGGAGGATTAAGGGCGCCATTAAATCTACTTTTATCGTCTTAATCCCTAAGAAAAAGGGAGTGCGGACCTTTAATGAGTATAGGCCTATCTCTCTGTGTAATACTCTCTATAAAATCATTTCAAAGGTTCTTGCCGAAAGACTAAAGGAGGTCCTATCCAAGTTCATTTCGCCCGAGCAATCAGGTTTTCTGAAGCAGAGAAGTATTCACGATGCTGTTACGTCCATACAAGAGATCATTCATTCCATCTAATCGAGGAAGCTGGAGGCTGCGGTGCTTAAGATTGACCTCAATAAGGCATACAACAAAACGGATTGGGTCTTTCTGATATTGGTTTTATATAAAATTGGATTGGATAAGGAAGCTGTTGACTGGGTGATGGGGTGTATTTATCATACTTTTATGGCAGTGATCATTAATGGGTCGGCTTTCGATTTCTTCTATCCCCGCAGGGGGCTCCGTCAGGGATGCGCCCTTTCGCCACTTCTTTTCATCTTAATGATGGACGCTTTGAGTTTGCATCTGAAACAAGCGGTAGACGAAGGAAGTTTTAAAGGGATTGATATTGGAACAAATGTGCAGGCTTCACATAGCCTCTTTGTGGACGACATTCTAATTTTCGGATTGGCACAGTTGCAAAGCTGGATGATTTTTCACGATATATTTAAGATGTTCTGTGAGGCTACTGGTATGATGCTTAGTGAAGGTAAATCATGTCTATATTTTGTGAAAGGGGAGGATGAGTTCCAGGAACAAATTTTCTCAATGTTCAAATGTGGTCGGCTTCCCCTATCAGGAGGTCTGACATACCTTGCCTTCAGGTTGAAATCCATGAATTACATAGCAGCAAAATGGATGTGGATTGCGGAGAAGTACAGGAAGAAGATTAAAATCTGGTCAGTTAAATGGCTTTCTCGGTGGGGGCAGACTAATATTAGCGTAGGCAGTTTTACAACAGTTAACAGTATTTTGGTACCATGTGTATATAATCCCCAATAAGGTTCTAAAAGAAATTAAGAAGATCATATCTAGATTTATTTGGGGAGGTGAGGCTGATAAGAGTCGAATACACTTAGCGGGATGGGATTCCATAGAATGTGCAAAGGACAAAGGGGATTGGGGTATTCCAGATTTGGAGGCTTTTGGAAAGTCGCGGTTAACAAAATCACTGTGGAGATGTCTAAATTATAAGGGCAAATGGCAAGAAATCATTAAAAGTAAATATTTGGGACAAAGAGATATGGAGGGTATTTACATCATGGGATGGCCTGAGCATAGCAAAAAATCCAATATTTGGAAAGGTTTCGAGATTATCTGGCATGAACTTAAACAAAACTTGAACTGGTGCTTTGGAGGGGGTCAGAAAATTCTCATAGGTTGTAATCACATGCTAGGTTTCGAAGAACAACGGGTATATAATAAAGATCTGGTTTCTGCTCTAAATCTAAGAGGCATCTTTTATATGAACCAACTCATCAATGGGTGGGATAATGATGTCCCGAGCTAGGTGACATTCAAGGAAACTGGACTAAGTGTGAGATGGGTACAGGAGTGGAGTGAGCTTATGTCTGATTTTAGGCAGTTAGGCATGTGCAGAAACATCCGGGGAGACAGGCTCATATGGAGCGATAAAACTGCTGAGGGAGGGCCGAAGGTACAAGAAATATATTTGATGTATATCACTACTAAATTAGCAAATGGAGCCGATTGTTGGTTCAAGTATGTGTGGCAGGTAAAATGTCAAATTAAAATGATCATATTATTTTGGTTAGTATGGAGGGACAAAAACCTTACCAGGAAGAATTTACAAAGGAAGGGTTGGCAGGGCCCTGGTTTATGATGTTTATGCAGTGAAGATTCGAAAGATAACTCACATCTATTTTATTTGTGTTTCTTTGCAAGAAAAACTCTTGAAATGCTTTGTGAATTCTGGAAATTTGTTGATCCAGAATACTTGAATCCCCATATTATTCCACTGGTTTATTTGGAACAACAAAAATAGGAAAATATTTGAAGGGAAACCATGTTCCCCAGCAAGGACGACACAACAGATTTATACTCACTGGGTGAAGATTAAATAGGAATAGAAACAACCTCTAGATCTCTCTAGGAGACTGAGACCACATGAATTCCATTTTCCTGCAGGATACTTTGATGGGGCTGCACATAATTCTATCTGCGGTTGTGGAATATGGCTTATGATCACTCCCACATGCCATCACAAATTCCACTGGAATGGAGGCTTTGGTTCGAACATGAGGGCAGAATGCATGGCACTTTGGGGACTACTCTGGGTGGCTACACATCTTTATGTGGACAGTTTATGGGTGCTTGGGGATTCAAAAACTCTTATTGATCACATGAATATGAACTACGCCAAGCTGGCGAGCTATCACGGCGGAATGGAGCGGCCCGGCGTTTGAACAGGTTTATTGGCAGCGCATGGTTCAGGCGGCAAGGTAATTCCGCGGGGGTCCAACAGGCCGGGCAGGCGGAGGAGCATACCCCCTCGGAACAGCTGACGTCATCAGCTGGGGGCCCACATATTATACGGCCCACATGTTATATGTTAACAAATGATCGCCGGTTAAATGTTTTAATACTGCATTTTAAAAAAAAAAAAATGAACACAAGTCTGTTTTAATGTTTTAAATGTTATTCATTTTGAATATATGTAAAACATATATATTAAAAGGCTGTGATGAGTATGTAATTTTTATTACACAGCAGTGTAAATAAAAAAAGGGAAAAGACAACAGAACAGTTTCATTGCACAGTAGTGTGGGAAGGAAGAAACAGAACAACAGCGCCAACAAGCAATTTGCCATCAATGCATTTTAGAGCGGTGCTGACAGAAGTTAATGAAACAATTAAGAATTATTCAAGCGGTGAATTTAGTGGTTGTGTCACTGAATGACATTAAACAGGGCTGAGATATTTTGAGATATTTTTGTTTTGTTATATGCGAGAAACAAAGCCATGTTGTTTGTAATGTTTTTATATACGGCGTATTTTAAAAGGCAGAGAACAGGAAATTTTGTAATTTTTTTTGTACACAACGAGTGTTTTATCTTCATTCTTCGCATACATCGAGTGTTTATTTTTGATGAGAAACGAGTGTGTTTTTACACGAACGGTGAGTTGATATTATACCTTTGTGTTCTTAGGCAGTCCTTATTTTGTAATCCCTCTCCTGAGGAAGAATCTGTAACAGTTTTTTTTTATGAAATAGAATTTTTTTTTGAGTTGAAACTCTGTCTGTGAGTGAAATTCTGAATATTTCTCTGTGTTAAGGAAGGCAGTTTTATTATTTTGGAATTCTGAAACATTCCAACATGGTATCAGAGCTAGTCCAGGCTATTTGAAGGTCAAATAAGCTGAAGGAAAGGAGTTCTTTGTTGCAGAAGCCTCTCCAGCAGTGTGAAGGTTCAGACAAGAAGAATCCAAAGGTATTTCTCTATATAGTTTTGTGTTACTGTTGTAGAACAGTCAGTTAATTTTAAACACGCAGTCAAGTGTTTTTAAATCATAGTTAAGAGTGCAGAATGGCTGGAGCTAGCACTGGTATGGGTATGGGAAATATCCATCTCCCAATGTTTAATGGGAAAAATTATGACTATTGGTCAATAACTATGAGGGCTTTATTTGTCTCCCAAGACTTATGGGAATTTGTTGAGGATGGCTTTGAAGAGCCAGCAAATGAAGCAGAGTTTTATGTTTTAACTCAAGCAGAAAGAGAGATTCTGAAGAGCAATAAGAAGAAAGATGCCAAGGCTCTTTTCTTCTTGTATCAAGCAGTGCATGAGAGTGTGTTTCCGAGGATAGCAGCAGCTAAGAGATCCAAAGAAGCATGGGAAACTCTCAAGACAGCTTACCAGGACATGGAGAAAGTGAAGACAGCAAAACTTCAGTTGCTGAGGAGAGACTTTGAGACTCTCTGTATGAAAGAGTCAGACACTATTGACTCATTCTTCACTCATGTGATTGGAATGGTCACACAAATAAGATCTCATGGAGAGACTCTTGAGGACAAGAGAATTGTGGAAAAACTCTTGAGAAGTTTACCCTCAAGGTTTGATGTGATTGTCACCACCATAGAGGAGACTAAAGATCTCACAAAGTTTTCAGTGGATGAGCTACATGCATCACTGATGACCCATGAACAGAGATTGGGTAGGAGTGAAAACTCATCTCTTGAGCATGCCTTTAAGACCCAGATGTATTTCGGAAGAGGAAGAGGGCAAGGCAGAGGAAACAAGAGAGGAAGAGGCAGAAGCCAAAACAGAGGTGGAAGAGACAGTCCAGCAAATGCTCAAGGAAGGGGCAGCAATCCAAATCAGCATCAAGGCCAAGGCAGCAGCCAGCAGAATGGTCAGCAGAATGCTCAAGGACAAAGGTATGATAAGTCCAATGTCCAATGTTACCATTGTAAAAAATATGGTCATTATGCTAATGAATGTAGAAAGAAGCAGCAAGATATGGCAAGTAGAACTAGTGCAAATTTCACTAGAGAAAATGTAAACCAAAATAATTTGTTCTTAGGTTGTAATATGGCTGAAGAAAAAAGTGAAGATTTATGGTTTCTAGACTCCGGTTGTAGTAACCATATGACAGGAAACTTAGCAATGTTTTCTATGTTAGATGAAAGTGTGGAGTCACAAGTCACACTAGGAACTGATAGCAAAGTTTCTGTTATGGGAAAAGGAGATGTAAATGTTTTAACAAGATTAGGTGCAAAGAAATCCATAGCAGATGTTTATTATGTTCCAAGAATGAAGTGTAACCTCTTAAGTATTGGACAGCTTGTCCATAAGGGGTATAATGTTTTCTTTGATAATGATGTTTGTACCATCATGGATAAACCACCCAGCAAAGTATGTATTGCTGAAGTGAAGATGACAAGGAACAGGATGTTCCCTCTCAGAATGAGAGCAGATTTGAAGAATGGTGAAGAGAAAGCAGCAGTTGCACAGGAGACTTACCAAAGCGAACCAAAAGATGATAATTGGCTATGGCACTTGAGATTCGGACATCTCAACTTTGGAGGTCTTAATCTGTTGAACAGAAAAGGAATGGTAAGTGGTTTACCATTGATAGAGAAACCGGACAGCCTTTGTGAAGGTTGTATTCTTGGGAAACAACATAGAGAAAGTTTTCCTTCCGGGAAAAGCATAAGGGCAAAAGCACCCTTAGAGATTGTCCACTCAGATGTATGTGGACCGATGCAAACTCCATCACTTGCTAACAGCCACTATATCTTAACATTTATAGATGATTTTACAAGAAAAACTTGGGTTTACTTTTTGAAAAACAAAAGTGAAGTGTTTGAAAAATTTCGCAATTTCAAAGCACTTGTTGAGAACTAGAGTGGGCTGCATATCAAAGTCTTAAGGACTGATAGAGGAGGTGAGTATATCTCTAAATATTTTCTACGTTTTTGTAGAGAAAATGGTATTCAAAAGCAATTTACAACTAGATATACTCCGCAGCAAAATGGAGTAGCCGAAAGGAAGAACCGAACCATAATGGACATGGCGAGGAGTATGTTAAAGGCAAAGCATTTGCCTAATGATTATTGGGCTGAAGCTGTACATTGTGCAGCGTACATTTTGAATAGGTGCCCTACAAAAGCAGTTATGAACAAAGTGCCGGAAGAGGCATGGAGTGGCACAAAGCAAAGTGTCACACACATGAAGGTTTTCGGATGTGTAGCTTATGCACACATTCCGGATCAGCTAAGGAAGAAGTTGGACAGCAAGGGGGAGAAATGTATTTTCATTGGATATAGTGAGGAATCCAAGGCATACAGGTTATATAACCCATCCAGCAAGAAGTTTCTTGTGAGCAGGGACGTACAGTTCATTGAAGAGGAAGCTTGGGATGGAAGCATAGAGAAAACGGTGAATGTTAAACACTGTTTATCTCATGATGAGAATGATGATGAGGTGGCTGAAATACATCCCCAAACAGCAACACCAACAAAAGAGCTACAGAGCACACCTTTGAGGAGAAATGAGAGTGCTTCTCCAAGCACACCACAAGGAGGAAATTCAAGTGCTTCTTCAAGTACTTGTACACCTACTGAAAGAGGTAAGAAATTCAGAAGTTTGAAAGAAATTTATGAACAAGATATAGCTAATGAAGGTATCAATTCTTTGTTTGCTTTATATTGTCATGTTGATGATCCTGTTCATTTCGAAGAAGCTATCAAGGATAGGAAATGGATAGAAGCTATGGATGAGGAAATTAATGCCATAGAAAGGAACAAAACTTGGGATTTGGTTGAAATCCCAAAAGGTAAAGATGTCATAGGTGTTAAATGGGTCTACAAGACCAAGAGTAATGCTGAAGGCAAGATAGAGAGACACAAGGCAAGGCTTGTTGTCAAAGGCTATAAGCAGAAGCATGGGATAGATTATGAGGAAAATTTCGCACCGGTTGCCAGAATGGAAACCGTGAGAGCAGTGTTGTCCATAGCAGCACAAAACAAATGGAAAGTTTACCAAATGGACGTGAAGTCAGCATTCCTGAATGGAGTGTTAATGGAAGAGGTTTACATTGATCAACCTCTCGGCTATGAAAAGAAAGGCCAAGAGCACAAAGTGTGTAAGTTGAAGAAGGCTCTTTATGGGCTGAAGCAAGCGCCAAGAGCGTGGTACAGTAGGATAGACTCCTATCTACTGGAAAATGGTTTTGAGAAGTGTGAGGGAGAACCCACCCTCTACATCAAAGAAAAAGACGGTAAAATCTTGATTGTAGTCTTATATGTTGATGATGTTATTTTTACAGGTAATGATGATTGCCTTATTGAACATTTCAAAACATTCATGAAGGAAGAATTTGAAATGACCGATATGGGTTTGTTGAAATACTTCTTGGGAATAGAAGTAGAACAAGATGAAAATGGGATTTTTATCTCACAGGCAAAGTATGTTAATGAGGTTCTTAAAAGATTTAACATGCAGGAATGCAAAGCAGCAATCACTCCCACAATGATGGGATTAAAACTCAGCAGGGAAGACAGCAGCAAGGACTTTGATCCTAGTTTATACAAGAGCATAGTTGGCAGCCTTATGTATTTGACTGCAACTAGGCCAGACATAATGCATGTTGTTAGTTTGATTTCCAGATTCATGGAAAAGCCAAAGGATACACATTGGCAAGCAGCAAAAAGGATTTTGAGGTATGTTAAAGGTACTAAAAGGTTTGGTATTTTTTATACTACTTCAGAATGTTCAGATTTAGTTGGATACACAGACAGTGATTGGGCTGGAAGTGTTGATGATCGAAAGAGCACTTCCGGTTATGTTTTTCACATGGGTTCAGGAGCCATTTCATGGGCTTCTAAGAAACAGCCCATTGTAGCATTGTCTACGGCAGAAGCAGAGTATGTGGCAGCTACAGCAGCAGCGTGTCAAGCAGTTTGGATGCGGAAAATGTTGAGAAGCTTATGTCAAGAACAGGTAAAAGGAACAGTGATATTTTGTGACAATAGCTCAGCTATTGCATTGTCTAAAAATTCTGTTTTTCATAAAAGGACAAAACACATTGACACCAAGTTTCAT
The DNA here is from genome assembly GCA_034641835.2 of Pinus albicaulis. Taxonomy (NCBI): domain Eukaryota; kingdom Viridiplantae; phylum Streptophyta; class Pinopsida; order Pinales; family Pinaceae; genus Pinus; species Pinus albicaulis. The sequence continues at coordinate 129,718 of JAXQQM020083940.1, read as the reverse complement.
TTCATACGGGAATTGGTCAACAATGGTGAGATTGTTTTGCAGCATTGCAGAACAGAGGATCAATTTGCAGACATCCTCACAAAGCCACTTCAACAGAAAAGCTTTGAACATTTCAGGAAATGCATGGGTATGCAGGAAAACCCAGCAGTTGAAATTAAGGGAGAGTGTTGGAATTAATTTCCAACTGCGGCATAACCGGACAGCGAAAAGGACAGCGCAGGCAGAGCCAAGTCCGAGGGGGTCGATGAGGCCAGACTGGCGGAGGTGTGAACCCCATCGAAATTGCTGACGTCATCAGCAGCGGGGCCCATACATGTTATCCGTTTTAACAAATAGTTGCGGGGTTTAATTTTAATTTCCCATCGCACATATTTAAAACAATAGTTGGTTTTAAATGTTTTAAAGTTATTTGTTTTTATTTTTAATATATGAAACACATATATATATTAAAAAAGCCCGTGAGGCATGTATTGTAATTTTTTTAAAAATTACAAAGCAGTGTACATATATAAAAAAAAGGGAAAAGACAGCAGAACAGTTTCATTGCACAGCAGTGTGGGAAGGAAGAAATATCACAGTGCCACCAAGTCAAAGCTGTGATCAATGCATTTTAGAGCAGTGCTGACAGAAGTTATTGAAGCCATTAAGAATTATTCAAGCGGTGAATTTTTCTGGGTCTGTCAATTAATGACATTAAACAGGGCTGAGATATTTTGAGATATTTTGTTATATACAGAAAACAGAGCCCGTATTTGTTGTAATGTTTTTTTATATATGCACGATGGCGTATAGAGCAAGACAGAGAGACGAGAGGAGGGTTTGTATTTTTTTAACTACACAACGAGTGTTTTAGAAAAAATACGAGCATACACGGCGGTGTTTTATTTTTAGTGGGGCAGTGTGTTTTTTTATACAGACGGTGAGTTGATATTATGCCAACATTTCTTGAAGTAGTCATAATTTTGTAAGCCCTCTTTTGAGGAAGAATTGTAACAACAATTTTTTTAATAGAATTTTTTTTTATGTGAAACTCTGTCACTGTGGAAGAAATTATGAATATTTCTCTGTGTTAAGGAAGGCAATTTTTATTGTTTTGGAATTCAGCAAAATTCCAACAAACTATAATGCGAATCTTGAAATTTGGTCACACATTGGATATAAAGAATACATGTTCTTAAGAAAAATTTCTCCTCTATCTCTTTCAGACATGTATATAGGGAGAAAAACGTGGAAGCCGACGACTTATCCAAAAGGGGTTTAGAAGGACTTTTTGGTTATATGAACTATGAACTCATAAATGTTAATGGACCAGGTGCTACAGGTACGATTCACCTAGTATAAGGAGTTGGATATCTTGGCTTTTTTGGAGATGGTCAACTTTTCCAATGGCTTTATAGGGATTTATGTAGTATTACCATTGAACTCTGACTTTTTGTTTGCCTATTGTTAATGTCGAAGGAATGGTAGTTTGCCTAGTTTTTGAGTGGATTGTATCTTGTAAGGAGCTTGTTTTGGTGACTGATTAACGTTTGAATCATCTTTTTTTTGTAAAAGAATAGTGATAGGCATCTCTTTTTGTAAAAGAACAGTGACATGCATGGCCGACTGCTTCGCCTTTGGATATACAGTTTTGTAAAAGTTTTTACACAGATATGATCTGGTACATAATATAAACCAGAGTATTTTCATGCTGAAAAAAAAGAGAGAGTCTAATTTAATGTTTTGAAAAATTTATTTCAGCATTTGGATGGTAAAGTTTATAATTTAAAGTTAATCATGTTCGATTTTCTATTCTTTTCCGGGAAAAGAATATGTCAAATAACAGCTCTCAAACTACTTTAAATATATTTAACCAAAAAACATGTTAAAAAAACTTGGATAACAATTCAATTTCATAAAAATTAATAACAATAAATCTACAATATAAATAAAAAATCATATTTCAAATATACAAACACGTACCTATATAAAAAATACAAACTAATTAAATTTTGAAACATAGAAAACTGCTCAGCATATTGGTAAAAAGAGTAAAGTTAAAGATAACAGATTTGCTTCCTTTTTTATAATGTGAAGTTTCACAATAAACTCTCAAATCATGTTAAAGATAGTCTATGAAACAGTTTGGTTCTCTATCTAACTTTTCTATTCTTTTCTTTTCATGTAAAATTTTACGATAAACTCTCTCCACTTCTTAACCATTAACTATAATTAAAATTAAAATTTAAACAATAGCTCTTCCATCTTCCAACTCTACATTTATACATCAAATTTTTGGCAAAAAGTTAGATTATTTTAATTTGAATTTAAAATGTAAATTCCATTCCAGATATAATTAAACTGATTTTATATACATATTTATCAAATTTAAAGGTCACGCACAATACGGAGCCACGTATGTTACAATCTTCCCGATGCAACAGTGTAAAATATCCTACTCCTCTGAAACATATAAATGAATATATATGCGAGAAAGAGAGAACACCCCTCTGGTTTCTCTGAAACATATAAAGGAATATCATATCTATGTGAGAGAGAGAACACTTAAGCTAGCTGGTGAAGGCGCAGAGTGCTGAATATATTCAATTAAGGTAATGAATTATCAGATGTGTCGGTCATCATGTTGATGAATTCATCAAAGTTGACCTGCCCATCGCCATTTGAATCGACGCCTTTGATCATATTAAGGCAGTCACTGTAAGTGCAAGGCTCTTGCAGGCTCTTCAAAACTTCATGAAGTTCTTCGGGAGAGATTAATCCATTCCGGTCTTTGTCAAACATATTGAATGCATCCTGCAAGTCCTGGATTCTGCGCGAACTGCTTACAGTGTGGTCGGTATTGAGAGCCGCAAATTCCGGCAGGTCGATGAAACCATCTTTGTCCAAATCCGCCTCGGAAAGCATAGCCCCAACCTCTTCCTCCGTCGCATTCCCACCCAACGATCTCATCAAATCTCGCAGTTCCGACGGCGAAATCTTTCCGTCGCCGTTGGCGTCAAATTTCTTGAACACGTCCTCCAGCTCTGCAGCACTCGGCACCCCGCCACCGAACTTCTCTAATTTCTTGTCCGACACGCTATCGCTTCTTCGGCTCAGCGACAGTTTACAGCGTCGGTTGGATGGCGTTTTGTCGGAACCACCAGCCGCGCGTCTGCCGGAGTGATCCGACGCCGACGCCGACGCTGACGCCGGTCGAGATTTCGATGAAAATCTATTCGACATTTGTGCTTGTCGACACGGTGTGTCGGCCGCTGTTTTCTTCCGGTGAAGAAACGACGGGCAACCCATTTTGATACTCGCCAGATTGAAAATTTCGATCTCTGCACAATCACAACTCTTCAATGCCTGAATAAAACTGAGCTCCGCGTGAATTGAATTGAATTCCTCGTTTGCCAGTATCCCCTTTAATATAATTACAAAAAGCAACCATATAATTCTTGATCCGGAAGCTATATCTGCTCTGCAACTTTGGATCCCCTAAAGCGGCTGACCCACAATTCACAAAAGGATTACTTCGAAGCAATAATATATATATATTCATTGCTTTCACAATTTTTATTCCAATTCACGAAGGTTGCAGGAAGTTTCGTTGTGATCAGCAGCACATTGCTTTCTGGAAGCAATTCAGAGTATCTAGTCCTATTCCTACTCCCTCGAAAGTGGCAGGCAATTTCCGTTATTCCCAACCCGTACGTACAAGTCTTGTACGCGCTTATGAAACTCTCCCTATTCTTTGTCGGCGCTTACGGACGCGCTTTATATATTCAATTCCACTCATGGAATGACAGTCCTCGTGTTTGGCTTTTATTTCTTCTCTCAGATCCAGAAGTGCTATTTTTTTCGTTAAGGCTAACACCCAAGATTAAATGGGAATAATGAATGTATAAAGGTTGTTAAGTGTATATATATATATATATATATTGAATTTAGTAAATCTTGTTATTATCTAACCTAAAGTTACACAATGTCTTAGAGCTTATTATTCAACTATTCCTTGGTCTATACCTAGTGTTTAATGTGGATTGCCTTCGAACTTACTTTCGACCATTATTGGACACATCAGACATTGCAGAACAACTCACACCAACAAAGCCCTAGTGTTTAATGTGGATTGCCTTCGAACTTACTTTCGACCATTATTGGACACATCAGACATTGCAGAACAACTCACACCAACAAAGCTAAACCCTCACTGCATGGAAATTCCACAGCTGATAAGATCATGGACACGCAGATCAAGAACACTCACATGCAGAAGATCTAGCTATATTGGGTTGTCAAAGCTAGCCAACTCCTGCACCAAGGCAAGTGGCTCACTAGGGACCAAGTTCAGTAGAAGTTTCCTTATCTCATGGATGAACTCAACACAATGAGGACCATTGCTTCCTAAGGGGGGAGGACTGATCTAGTTTACTAATTTTGGTAGTTTTTTGGGTCCTGAACTTCCAAAGCTATTTTGAGGCCCTAAACGAAGTTTTTGGGAAAATCGAGGCCAAGATTGGTTATGGACCAATTTTTTCTACCCCAAAGTTATATTTCTTGGATAGATCTTTTGAACGAGGTATTGTGCGCGTCAAACAGAGATCGTATGCCAAAGTTATGACCCCTGGAAGTTGATGTACCAATTTACCCAAACAGGGCCCATAGTTTTGGCGCTTCATCTCCTAGGGTTAGGTTTTTGGATGTTTTGGGTTTTCCATTGTTTTTCAATAATAAATAGCATTTCAAGCCTCATTGTAACAAATTTCAGAGACATGTATCCTTCACATCTCTTCTCAGAGATAAGCAACCATCGCCCGAGCTAGTTTATTTCCATTCTGTTTGTAAGCATATTTCAATTATTTGATATTAATGAAATGAATTTTTATTTATGCTGCATATATGCGTTAATGTTTATTTCTATATTTTATTGCGTTCCTTCATAAGTCCGGATCAAAATGGAAGAAAGCAAAGAAGAAGTGAGAGAAGAAAGAAGAGAGCAACCAAAAGGAAGAAATCTGAGGAGAAGAGGCTCATAGTAAGTCCACTTTCCTTGCAAGGGGAAAAACATCCTCTCCCCACCTCGTCAGTTGGTCTTTTACTTGTTTTTAATGGAGATGGAGTCATGGATCTTAATAAACACATGTTTATTTTGAAATTTGTGATAACCATGGGATTGTACATGAAGATGTGATGGTAAGAGTATTTCTTCAAACCTTGGTTGGACTTGGTTATAATTGGTACTTGTATTTACCTATTGGTTATATTACTTCTTTTGATAATATATAAAATGCCTTCATAGGATGATATGTTGGACTTGGTTATGATTGGTACTTGTTTTTACCTATTGGTTATATTACTTATTTGGATAATATATAAAATGCCTTCATAGGATGATATGTTGGACTTGTAGGATATAATACATTTCTCACTCAATTCACACTAATCCAACTCCAAAGAGATGAGAAAATTTAGGATTTTAACCTCAAAAATTTCAATACCCTACAACTAATTCCCCAAAAATCCTATGCAAATGAGCTTATGATCTTTGGAAGATATATGAGTGCCATGCCTTCAAATGTCAAATATGCTGTAAAATCATCCCATATAAAAAATCTGGAAGGAGCTATGAGAAAATCACAAGAAATGAAGAGGATATATTGCAAATAAATGCAAACCCTAAAATTATTTTGGGAAAGTCTTAGAGGGAAATGTTTTCCCTTGATATTTTAGAAGAAAAAAGTTCATTTCCTCCTCAAAATCCCTAAGAAACCAAGGTTGGAAGAGGTATTTTTCATGGTATTCCTCTGAATGTAAGAAATGTTCCAACTCTTGAAGAAGTGTACACTTCAATGGTTAGTTATGAGATTTCCCAATTGAATAGAACAATGAAGCAAATTCATAACATGATAATTAGACTATGACACGCTGATGAACAAAAGCCTCAACAACAAAAAAATGTCAGATCATCTAGTTTCCACCAAGGGGACCTAGACCCCAAAGATATAAAAATCCAACAACTTAACTATAAATAATCAATAATTTGAGGAAATAGATCCTCCTCGAGCGCTTAAAGTTATTTCTCGAGAGAGTGCCCCTATTCTAGAATCAATGGAAAAAGGAGATAATCCAATATTTTCTTTCACAGAAGAAGAGTTGGTACAAGAAGATGAAGTGTTTGTGCAACTAGAGAACATAGTTCAAAAAAAAGAATAATTATATAAAGAAAAATTTAAAGCTCCAATGGGCCACCCTACGATAGATTACTTTTCCCCTTTTAGAAGTTGTCAAGACTCCTCAACAATGAGAAATTCTCATAAAATATCACAAAAAAAGAAGAATGCTCCAATACAAGAATAAAATTTGTTGTTATTAATCACCCATAAGCGAATTCTACAGTCCAAACTAAGGTGCATAGAAAGGTTCCTCCTTTTACATATCACTTGAGACTCTGAAATTTGTGTTTCAAAATCGTTTGATTGATAATGGTGTTACTAATAACATTATGCCCCTTCATATTATGAATCCAATAGGACTAGCTTTGCACCAAACATTATGAAACAAGAGAAAACATATGTGCAATAGACTCGAGGAAGGTACTTGCCTTTATAGAGATAAAGGATTTGTGAGAAATGATATATTCAACCCCTCGTATTACAACTATCTTCTAAATAATGGGGGTCGATGTATTGATCGTATGTGGGTTGGTTCTAGGGAGGGAATGAAGCTTCCCTCTTTGGGGATATTATTTTTCAATTCAATTGTACTGGAATTTTGTTCCATTGAAACCATCAATCTGAGTCGTTAAACATGTGAGGTGTAATGCACAATATATGCAGGGTCTAGTTTATAACTTTTTTTATCAAATTCAAACATGAAAGAAACGTGTATTTTATGAAAAGTAGTTGTAATCTAACTAATTCAACACAATCATGGTTCTAAAAAAATTTAAACCCTCTTTCCATGTAAAGAATTGTCACGTGACAACCAAAAAATCAATTAAACATATAATTTATAACTATGATTTTTGCAATTTGAAGATGAACAATACTTTATTCAATCAAAATATTCGTATGAGTAGCCTCCACTGTGTTGACAATCAAACTTAAAATGAATTTTAAGAAAACCAAATTGTAAGAAGAATTTCAAAATACTGGAAATTGATACAATAGAAATTGACTGTAATTAATATAGAATGGAAAACATTCAACTTAGTGAAATATGAACTAATCATTAAAACTATCAAATATTAAAATAATATTGTAGATAAATAGAGAGCAATGCATTCCCTCCCTTCCTGATTTTGTTATGAACTACTAAGAAAGTATTATAACCCTTGAAGTTCTTATAACACTACACTTATGTGATCATTTATGAATCAACGATAACACTTGCACATATGATTACTGGTAACAAAGTTTATACTATAATATTAGAGTGTTTTCAAAAACATGATTGTCTTGTCCCTTCCAAACGGTGGACATTCATACAAATTTAAAATAGATACCATTGAGAGCTTTAGTACCATTTTTTAGAACAATTTCGAATCTAGTAGATCTATAAAATAACTTGTCAACTATTTAAGAGAAATTCATGGATGTATGCATGAATTATCATATGCAATATTGAGATCCACATATTTTGTTTTTGTGGGTTTTGATCCACAATTTGTGAAGAGAACTATGCTTCCAATTTGTGTGCATTACCAACAAATCACGTGCATTGCCACTGATTTGTTGTACCTTTGACTTTGTCCTTGTGATGATGTGGAAAGATTTGGGTTCACTCTCATAAGTGGAGGAACCTGGGATCACTATTTTCCATGTCCTCCAACTTGAGATTTCATTGGATTGTGCCTGCAGTTATGTGAACCTGCGATTCAACTACAGAATCAAAGACTCACTACAAAATTGTTATGTTTATGTAGCTACAAAATACATAATTTTTCTTAAAAGAATATATGAAATTATGGAAAAATGGGCATTTTTATCGTGCATTTATCTAATTTGTAACCCTTTGTAGTCGGGGAAATGATTTATACCAAAATGGTAGCATTGGAGTTGTGAGATAATAAATATGGAAAGCTTTTAGACAAATGATTGGAAAGATTCATGATAAGAAGAAGAAAAAAAGGGCATGCCCAATGTCATGGCATGTTTTAAATTTCTTATATGTTGTATATATGAGATTTTGTGTTCTTAAAAAATAAAAATAAAAATATATGCATAAAATAAAATAATTTTTTTGAAAAGCATGTACTAAAAGTGGTCGGAGTAAATGTGACAGACAGTGGGACCACATTTAATGCATAATGTTAAAAGACGAGTAGGTGACATCGTTAGGACCACCAATTGGAAAAAAATTTCTAGGATGGATCAATGTGGCATCACAACTTGATCAGAGATTAACAAGCGGGGTGCCTCCGCTGGAATCTTTGACCACCAACAGTTGACTGGAACGAGTGGCCCAGATTAACTACAGGGGCATTGCTCCGTGATTGATCCCGTACTATGGAGTCCCCCCACAGTGACGACTGCTGACAGGTCCACGATGCCAACACGCGAGGCAATTTTGTTTTCCACACCACCCTCCACGTCATTTCACCCATCTTGTCAGTCATTTCATCATTCATTACACTTCCATACGTTGTTTGCCCGTCCAATTAGTTTCTCTACCTATAAAAAGAATTTTTCCCTCATTATTTTCCACGTTTGCTCCTGAACAGCTTAAATTTCTCCAACATTTGTAGCAACGTCCAAGTCATTATCATTTTTATAGAGCTAGGTAACTCGTACAACTATTCTTGAATTTGTTCAAAGAAAAATGCTATTGCTGGCTCTTCTACTCATATTCCTTTGATGGACACAGAAAGTGACATTGTGGATACTGTCTGCATAGTAGACCAACCACTTTTATATCAACATGTCATCCTAAACCAATCAAAATTCCCATTTTACTATGCTTTAATCAAGTCTGGAGTCTTGTCATTTATTTTTCCACAAACCTACCCATTTCCTAGTGAGTTTATCCACTGGTTAGTCTCTTCTATGTATCCTAAAAAGTGTTTTTTCATGAACCAATCGAGAGAAAATGTCTTTCAAGTGTCAAATTAGTTAATTAGGAAATATTTTTTCTTTCCCTCTGTAGAGTCATATGTGATTTTTAATGACGAGTCCCCTTCCACATACTTTCAAGAATTGCAGGGACTTGAGTTTGCTAAGGTGAATATGAATAAAAAATAAATGGTTTTTTGGACAGACCTAATAAGAAAGGAGGTGGGAAATGAAGGTGATGTAAACAACATTGAAAGTCACTCCTAAGGAGAGCTGATCTACTGTAGTCGTGGCTCTGTCAGCAATTCTCTTCTAAAACCTCGTTATCCTTCTCCATGTGGTCTCCTTTCTCTTTCTCGGAATTTAATATTAATAACCCAACACTTTATAAAAAAATGACATTGTAATCGACCTTCGGCCCCGGGCCACCTATATATTCAATGGTACAATCAAATTCACGTACCGTACCTTGTTATCTTTCGCGCATCTTCCTCATACGACCACCATTCGATGGCTCCCCTCTAGATCGACGGCGCCCAAAAATATTGCGCGACCTCCTTGGTCGATCTTTAACGTGTGATGGTGCGCAATGATGGCAATTTTCCATGGGTCCACCTTTGCCGCGTGTTGACGGTTCTATGGAATCGCTCGCGATCGGAGAATACTGTTTACTCTGCAAAAGCGATGCGATATGGGCAGGTGGGTTTTGCAAATCCACTTTCAGTTTTGAAAAAGCGTTGACCAGGGTTCAATCCGGGTTACGCTATCCTCTTATTTATTAACTAACGTCTAATCCTTGGTCAGCGTTCCGATAGCAAACAAATCTTTCGCGGGAGTTCTACTATATAAACAGTGTTCACGACCATGGATCCTCTACACAGGCCTCGCCCGTGGCAGGTTTAATTCACAGGGTTTGTTCGAATAATCTTGAGAGAAATAATAGACAGAGATATGTAGAATCTATACAATAGTTCAATTCAGTAATTATACATGCACGGAGTTCAATTGCCTCACAATTAAAAAAATTCTTCACAAATAAGGATTCGAGACAGTTCGAGTGCCAATGAGCACATAAATTCTTTAACTGGAAGCAATTGCTAACACAGATTTTATTGTAGAAACTCTCCTCTCTTATCTCCTTCTTCTCTCCTTATACATTCGAGGAATACAAATTATATACATTGCAATGCATCTCTTTGGTTCCTCTGTGAGGACCGTTTTAGAAAATCAAAAGCCTAATTACAATAATTCGATTAACTGAAACGTGACAGATGGACTAACTGAACTATTCGACTTCTACAACTTTGACTAATCTAAATGATATAGTCAGCTGAGGTATTGACACCTAGCTGTTACAATTTAAATGATTTCGAACCCTCCTAGCCACAACATGTGGACAAAACCTCCTACATTGCTGGCTAGTTTCTAATGCCCCTGCATTAGAAGGTCTGTTTGAGTTTACCTCCTCTTTCCTTCCTATTGTGTATTCAATTTTAAATGGAGTGTTTGTACCAATTTTGTTTCCTGAAGCTTAGTATTTTCTAAAATTGAGCAGATAAGTAAGGTATGGGGATTGGTTTTCTCATGAAAACCACATTGAAATTAGATTGTTTGGAGCTGATATAGAACCTTTCAGGATACCTGTTTTTGTTCCTATGAGGACTTTTTCCTTGACGTTCATCATGCAAAGTCTTAATGTTGATCAAGTTCATTTTGTGCCAGTGAAGAAGGGTCATTTATTTAAATTACCCAAGACAATAGGGCCATTCATTGTTAATACCAGACAAGCCCTAGAAGAGGCTCACACGATGCTGGCTAATATGTATTTGTTATTAGAGGAGAAATGGGCTTATAACCCATATAATGTGATTTCAAACCGTTGGGTGGAGAATGGTTATTCTCCATTTGTTCATGAGCCTAGGCTAGAGATGGAAAAACTGGAAAATGGTGGAAAAACTTCGGCATCTGAGCATATGGAGATGGAAACCCCTCATCCTACCGAGAAGGGTCTTAAAAGAGGAAGGGAGAAATTAATTGATTTGGAGAGTGATGCAGAAAATGAAACCAAGAAGGAAAAGACACTAGAGGAGGGTAGTTCGTCAACTATGCCTGTATTTTATTTGCAATTGGAAGAAATTTCTTGTACTCCTTCATCTCCTCTACTTGAGGGTACAATTCGTGATTCTTTGTCAAATGTTAAACAAGTTTTCTTAAAAATTTAAGGAAGAAACAAAAAAATAAGAGATAACATTGAGGCTCAGTCAGGGGCTCAAATTTATCTTGAGCAGACAATATTATTGACAACCATGGATTTATAAAAATATAAGCTAAGGATAACCTTCTCTCATCCTTCAACTATGAATGTGTCATCTACTACTTCTTTCAAAACTGTTAATCAGTGGATGCAAAAAAGATTCCTCTCCCTGATAAGATTAACATGCACATGCAAACATGACAATTAATTTTTAATGATTTAAACAAGAACACTTAAGCTGTTTCCAAAGCTGAAAATATGTTGAACAAAATAATAAAACAATTGAAGTTGGAGAAAGAAAACTCTAGATCTTACTCCACAAAAAATGAGGAGTTAAAGAAAATAATTGTCAAGATTGGTGTTGATCCTGAAGATAGATTAGAAATTCAAAAACAGTTGCAGAGTGTTGAATATGAAATCCAGACATTGAAGAAGAAGCTTAAGCTTCCTACTGGTGAGCATCCTATGGCTACTAAAGTAGCCCAAGTTGAGACAGAGAAATAGCAGTTTCTGCAAGCTCTGCTAGCCACAGATGAAGAAATAACTAAGTTGAAAGAAGGGAATGACATGTTACAAAAGAAGATAGACTCCCATGTATGCACTATTTTTGTTCATAAAATTCAGAAGACCCTGCTACCCAATTAACTCAAGTCTCTACTGAGTTAAGAATGGAAGAAATTGATCTGAAGAAAACTCAGAGGGACCTCGAAAGTTCTTATAAGTAATTAGAGCTATTGAGCAGGAAGTACAAATGAACAAGGATAATGCAGAAAAGTGTAGGCAAGACTATTAGACTGCTTATCGGGAAATCAAAGAGATGAAAGAGAAATTGAAAGGAAATATGTCCCTTATACAGGCTAGGGAGATTATTTGGAATGACATTATTAATGTTGTCAAGAATATATGGGATTTGATGATTATTGTTGGGGAAGAAAAGATCATTATAAGAGACCTGAAAAATGTCATTGTGGCAAATAAACATAAATTGCAGAACATGGTCATGTATGCCAAGAGGTTGATTGATTTTATTAATGAACTAAAGGATTTTTGAATTTAAGACATGAATCGATGTGTGCTGGAGTTTAACAAAATGATCATGAAGAATTCATACAGGAATATTACAGAGAAAAAGCTAAAGGAAGTTAAAGAAGCAGTGGTAAGATTTAATGTGTTGTTTCATGAAAGAACCAAGGATGCTTTTCCATCCTGTTGGGACCAGCAAGGAAATCATCTTCCTTGGGAGACATATGAAACATTGCTGGTAGAGGAAAAGAGTAAAATTGGTAATACACATGAGAAGACTACTATCTAAAGGGAGCCACTATTGTGAATTTTCTGCACAAAGACTTTCAAATGTTATGGATGATGAAAACCTTGTTTCTAGAAAGACTCTCATATTCCAGGATCACAGAATTCAGAATGGCTCATGTCAAGCTTGTAAATTGTTCCAACTCAAATGTAGACTTGTGGAGAAAGTGTAAAGAATGGATGTCTCTACAAACTGATAATACAAATGCAATAACCTCTTATGTTCCAGGATCCCAGGCCACTGCCGCCATGTGATCAAATGTAATTTTACATTTTACTTTTACTTTATTTTTCTGAAGAGGTTCTAATTTTCTATTTTATCAAAAGAAACAATTTAGGAAGTTGACATTTTCATAACTGTTCATTTTGTAATTTTGTATTTAAGACTTTTTTGAAAGAGAGATGGGGTTCCAAACTTTGGGCCTCAAAAGTTTTTGGCAAGTTTTGTACTTTGTATTTTATGAGATTAATAAAGCTTTTCAGAGAATTTTCCAGCAATTAATGAATGTGTTGAGTTTTTCCTGTTTCATCTTCAGTATGCCTCTTCTATTGGAATAAAGTAATGCAACTACTGGTGTCTAATTTACATTTGTGAGTTTGAGTAAATTTCCTTAATAATGTGCTTCGTTATTCTGAAATCATTTCTTGCAACCATTTTCTTCTAAAGTCAGAGATAATAGTTTCTATGATTTACAACATATTTTTAATGTTTTTTCACTAGCATTTCACCTTCTCCTGTTCATGCACACTTATCATTTAAAGGCACTTTGAGGAGTTTTGTTATTTGTATAGATTAAAGGGTTTAAGATATAAATTCCGGGGTTACAATATGAAGGGACAACAAATATTTTATTTACAAGTGATAGTAAATGTCTTGGGCACTGATCTCCTTATAGCAAGAGATTGTCTCCCAAGGAACAACACCCAAAATCCCCCCATGTTGAAGATTTTTCATGTCCCTATGCATAAACAAAATTTTCATAGGAGGTATGGAGGCTTCAACTAATCAAAGTATAATAAGAAACCGAAAAAAAAGGTTCAATAGGCATGAGCACAAACTAATATTATGTCTGAAAGAACAAAAAGTTAAGATAATCAGAAATAGATCTATAGAAAATAAATAGTTGTAAGAATTAGTACCCAAGGGCAATGAAAGTTCTAAAAGAGTAATATGATAAAATAATTAAATATAAAAGAAAAAGGACCTGGCGAAAAATGAGGAATGAAAAATAAAAGGGAAAGAATGATTAGCCATAATGTAAATGCAATAGAAAATAACTTGGAGAAATTGAGAAATTTGAAATAAAAGGGAAAGGATGATTAGCCTTTTGTGGCATTTCCCGAGCTCTCTTATATCTTCTTGCAACTCGATTCTTAAATGGTCTTTTTCCAAGAAGTAACAATGCACAAGATGAGTTGTATTGTAACTTGAGATTTTTTAAATGGGAACTAAGCAACCATTGAAATGTTGGTTCTCATTTGGGTTTCCAAGGTAAATATCACCTCTTGTTTCATAAATTTTTCTATATTCTATTTTAAATTTTATGTATGAGTGATTAATGTGTTCCTCTATGTTTAATATGCTTCATATAGATGGAGGAATGGTTCTAACGACAAATTCCTTATTGTAGTTATGTTATTTCAATAGGGATTTTATTGAATGCCAATAAATCTTAATTACTCACTATTTATTTTACTCTCAAATTTGAGATCAAGGGTCCTCATGATATGGTATTTGCAATAATGAGTTGTATTCCTAACATTTAATCCTTAATAATAGTAGAATTGAGACCCTGAGGTATTGGAAAACAAAATTGGTTAATATTATGAAAATTTAGTGAAGGCAAAAGTTGTATACACCCTAGAAATTAGTGAGCATCCTTAACAAGATTATAGATTTAGGTATCCAAGAGCCTAGCCACAAAGTCAATGGTTGAATTTGTGGTTGGCCCCTTAGATGACATGAATCTACAATTGGGTTTAATTCAAGTGAAATTAGTTACAACTCTCATAACAATGATTGGATTTCATGGGTATTTTGTGCAAGCCGTATGTAGATTTTACATGCCACATACAAGTCCTGCAATCTCATAAGAGGGTTGTCTTGGCATGTAAAGGGTGGAGTGAAATGTCACTAGTAGTGAATGGCATAACACATGCCATTAAATAATAGTTTAATCTCTTATATATGTAACCTTTGTAGGAAAATCCCTATCTTATATGGTTATATTTTATTCCTTCTTTATTAATATGATGTTCCTTAACCCTTGAAAATTGGAAAACAATAAGTATATAGAGAAATAAATTATAAAAATGAGAAAAAGATAAAATCTATAAAAAACAAAACCCTTGCATATTGATAAGGTGAAGGGAATACAATATTTACTAGCCTCTTAAAGCCGGGAAACCTTCCACTAAGTAGAGCTTCAAATACACAACATAAGGAAAAACATTCCATACTATCCTATCTCTTTAAATGACATTTACACAACAATATTTAATATTTCTAACTGCTTGTAGTCCTACCACTAATGGATAGCAATTACCTAGTGAGCCTTCTAAAGCAATTCTCCCACTTTCTTCCAAAACCATATTTTGTTTCTCTTTTTGCCCATGCAAATAAGGATGAAAAGGGAAAGCCAACATATCAGTGGTTGCTTAGTTCCATTTCAATAATCTTAGGTTATAATGCTACTCCTCTTGTGCATTCTCACCTAGTCATTGGACAAACACCATTTAAAAGTCAAGTTGCAAGAAGATATAGTAGAGCTAGAGAAATGGTTGGAAAGCTAATCATCCTTTCTTTTTCCCTTAGACAAAGACCATATCAAAATCATGTTATAGAAAGATATAATAAATTTGGAGAAATGGTCTAAAAACTAATCATCCTTTCAGTTTAATTTCCAATTCCTCATCTCCTTAGCTCTTTTTTTCTTTTACATTTATTTATTTTACATTTAATTTATTTATTTTTATAAAACTTGCATTGCCCTTTTTTAAAACCTAGTAATTAGAAACTTAAACTTAAGTATTAAACTTTCTATTTCAGATTAACTCAACATTTATTTTTAAATTAAATCATTTTGAACTTTTCATATATATATATATATGAATTTCTTTGTGTACTTCTTAGGATCTTTCCACAATGCCTCAATATCTCACCACTAATGCATCTTTCCAAAATCAGTCATTTCAAATTTTATAATAAAAATGTTTTTAATTTCATTAATCAAATTATTTATACTATCATATTCATTTTAACCTATAGAAAAATTTGTAAATTTCCACATTTTATTATTATATTTATTTTAACCTAGAAGAAAATTTTCAAATTAACTCAACATTTATCTTTAAATTAAATAAATTTGAACTTTGTTCATACATATTGATTTTTTTGTTATACTTCTTAGCAACTTTCCACCATACCTCAATATCTCACCACTAATGCATCTTTCCAAAATCTCTCATTTCAAATTTTTATAACAAAAATGTTTTTAATTTCATCAATCATATAATTTATATTATCATATTCATATTGATGTAGAGGAAAATTTGTAAATTTCCACATTTATATTATATTCATCTTAATATAGGAAAAATTTTCAAATTAAATCAACATTTATTTTTAAATTAAATCAATTTAAACTTTGTTCATATATTTTGATTTTTTTTTAATATATTAATTTCTTTATATACTTTTTAGCATCTTTCCACCATACCTCAATGTCTCATCACTAATTTCCAAAATCTATCATTTCAAATTTTTATAACATTTGTTTTTTTTTAATTTCATCAATCAAATCATTTATATTATCATATTTATCTTGACCTAAAGAAAAATTTGTAAATTTCCACATTTACATTATTATATTCATCTTTTTTTTTTTTTTTTAGCATGAAAATATGACTAGTTTATATTATGTACCAGAGAAAAATATAAATGGCAAAACGTCCATTAGAAACATCGTCAGTTCGAGGGAAAATATAGGAGGGCAAGCCTCATACTAGTCATTACAAAATGGAAAACATACTTCTCTAGCAAAAAGAAAACTAGATCCCGAGACACAAACAGTCTGGTCAAACCAGACTTGTAGGGCAGGCCTCATATAAGTCAATGTGAGAATAGAAAAAAAACACTTCTCCAGCATATAATAAAGAAAAACCTGAGAAGTTAAAATCCCAAACTTATATAGTCTTGTCTAATAGAGATCATATTTAAGTCGAAAGACATACAAAAAGTTAAATACCACTATCAAGCGACATACGCCCATCCGACCCAAGGGAGAGAAAGATAAAAAAAAAAAAAAACTAGTAGAACATGAGTCATGGTAGGCTAGCACTTTATGCTAAATTGATCGAACCCTCAGCGCTAGGACCATGAGAGTTAATAAGTTCATAATTCATATAGCCAAAAGCACCCTCCAGACCTCTTTTTGATAATCATTCAACTTCCTTGTTTTTGTCCCTGTAAACATGAAAAAAAGAAATGAAGTTGAAATTATTCTTTAGTACATGAATACGCTCAATCTAGTGTGTAACCAAACCAGGATTTAGATTGGACTTGTTATTCATATGATCAATGAGGGTTTTAGAATCCCCAAAAACCCATAACCTTTCCACATATAGATGTGATGCCACCCATAGAAGACCCCATAAAGCCATGCATTTTGCCCTCATATTCGAACCAGTCCCTCCATTCCAGTAGAATTTATAATGGCAAGTTGGAGAGAGCATAAGCCATACACCACAACCACAATTTGTATTTGTGCAACCCCATTAAAGTATCCAGCTGGGAAATGGACTTCATGGGGTCTTAATCTCCTGGATAAATCCAAAGGTTGTTTCTGTTTAGGCTTATGTCTCTCCCAATATATATAAATCTGATGAACACTCCTTTCTGGTGAGCATGGTCTCCCATCAAATAATTTTTGGTTTCTGTTGCACCATATGAACTAATGGAAAAGGATAGGAATAGCTCTAAAAATTTTCCCTCTTTTAAACCACCACCTAATGCAATCCATTATATTAGTATAATCTGGGATAGAAAATTTCCAAATTGAACACAACATTTCAAGGATTTTCTTAGAAAAAAAACACTGGTAAAAGAGGTGTTGGTTATCTTCACATTCTGCACCACATAAAATGCAATAACCCGGTCCCTGCCAACCCTTTCTTTGAAAATTTTTCCAAGTAAGATTCTTGTCCCTCCAAACTAACCATAGAAAAATAATCATTTTAGTTTGGACATTTACCTGCCATACTACCTTATACCAACTGTCAGCACCATGATCAAGCTTCGAGTCAATGAGTGCCAAATAAATTTCTTTAGCCTTCGGTCCACCCTCTGTTGTTTTGTCTCTCCAGATTAGTCTATCACCCTGAATATTTCTACACAGCCCCAGATGTTTGAATGCTATCGTTAGATTTATCCATGCCTGTTCCCACCTTACATTCAGTCCTATTTCCCTGAATGTCATCCAGATCAGAATCTCATTGTCCCATCCAAAAATGATCTGGTTTATATAAAAGAGGCCACCTTGATTTAGTGCTATTACTAATTCACCTTCTATGGATAGATAACTACCAAATCCCAGCATGTGATTACTGCCAATAAAAATTTTCTGTCCATCTCCAAAACACCATTCCATATTTTCATGTAATGCAGGCCAAATAATTCTTAAACCCTTCCAAATGTTAGATTGTTTACTATGCGCACTCCACCCCATAGTGGCTATTACCTCCATATTCTCCTATCCCTCCATATCCTCCTGTCCCAAGTATTTATTTTTTACAATTTCTTGCCATTTGCCTTTGTGATTTAGGCATCTCCACAAGGATTTAGTCAGAAGAGATTTACCAAAAATCTCCAAATCCAAAATACCCCAGCCCCCTTTGTCCTTTGGAGTTGCTAAAGTGTCCCATCTGCTAAATGGATGCATCTCTTATCGTCCCCCCCTCCCCAGATAAAGCGAGCCATGATCTTCTTTATGTCATTTTGTATCTTTTTTGGAATAATATAAATATGTGCCCAAAAAACCGTGAGTTGCTGTAAAACAGCCTGAGATAAAATCAACCTTCCCCCTCTTGAAAGCCATTTTGTAGACCATAAATTTAACTTTTTCCTGTATTTTTCCAACATCCATTTCCAATCCTTGGTTGTGTAATTTAAAGGCTTCATCCTGAAACCCAAATATGTCAATCCCTCCTAGAGAGGAGCTCTCCCATAGTTGAACATAGAAATAATTTGGCATATAACCGCTTTCTCTCCACCCGCGCATTAGAGACAGGATTTCCCCTCACTAATCAGCATTCCAGAAGCTTCAAAAAACTCCTGAAAAATATCATGAAAGCCCTTCCAGCTTAACTCCTGTAGAATTCCGAAAATAAGAATGTCATCGACAAATAGGCTATGAGAAGCCTTATAATTTAATCCAATGTCTATCCCTTGAAACCGACCATCTTCAACAGTCTACTTCAATTTTAGACTCATCGCATCCATCATAAGAATAAAAAATAGAGGGGAAAGGGCGCACCCCTAGTGGAGTCCCCTGCTCGGGTAGAAAAACGCAAAAGTAGAACCATTTATAATAACAACCATAGAGATATTAGTAGTACAACTCATCACCCACTCCACTGCTTCCTTATCCAATCCAATTTTATATAAAGCTAATCTCATAAAGACCCATTCAATCCTATCATATGCCTTATTAAGGTTGATCTTAAGAACCACTGCTTCCATCTTCCTTGATTGGATGCTATGAATAATATCTTGTGTAGCCACGAAACATCATGAATGCTTCTCTGCTTCAGGAAACCAGATTGTTCGGGTGTCATGAACTTGGAAAGAACTCCTCTCAGTATTTATGAAATGACCTTTGATATGATTTTGTATAGTGTATTACATAAGGAAATGGGCCTAAAATCATTAAACGACCATGCCCCCTTCTTCTTCCGGATTAAAACAATGAAAGTGGAATTAATGGCCCCGTGAATCCGCCCCTTAACCCTAGCCTCCTCCACCATATCAGTAAAATCCTTAACAAAATCCTCTAGAAAGTGAATGAAAAAATCCAGAGTCCACCCATCGGGACCCAGAATTTTGTCAGCTCCAAGGGATTTTAGTACCTCTGTTACTTCCTGTGGGGAAATCTCCCTTTTAAAATATAACAATTCCGCATTATTGAACATGACCGGGAAGTGCTGAAGCATATCTAGCTGAGCGTCTGTAGCCAGAACCCCCCTTTTCTTATAAAGGTTGTCAAAATATCCCACTGCCGCCTTTTTTATATCTTCTGAAGAGCACACAACTTTATCCCCATCATCAATCTCCCATATAGTATTTGCACTCCTCCTCCCTGACGCAAATTTATGGAAATATTTTTTGTTTTTGTCTCTAGAATCCAACCAATTGTCTCTACTTTTCAGCCTCCAGGTCATCTCTCTCCTATATAGATAAGTTTTGAATTCTTCTTCTAAAATTTTTAATCTTACCCAGAAATCATCATTCTGCCTACCTTCAGCCACTTCTCTTAAAATCCTGACTTTTTCTTTCTGGATATATCTTATTCTGTCGTTAGTTTCCTGATTTTTTTCCTTCTCCCACACTTGAACCACCTTCTTCAATCCCTTTAAAGTATTTGAGAGGTAATCCATTGCTGTGACACCCACACCTCGCTGATGGCTTTTGAGATACTCTTTAATAAGTATATTAAAGCTCTCATCCTCTAACCAAATTCTATTAAATTTAAAGGGATATCCACTCGGTTTGTTCTCAAAATCCCATTCAATAGATATCGACCTGTGGTCTGAAATTACCACGTCTTCAACCATGGCCAAGATAACCCCCATCCGATACTTGAGGCCAGAACTAATCGCAATTCGATCAATTCTCTTACCAATAAACTCTGAGCCCTTTCTGTCGTTGAACCAGGTGGGAGAATTCTTTACCATCGAGATGTCCATCAAATCGGCCTGTTGTATAATTTGGCAGATATCATCAAAAAAATTATCTGGTGTTCCCTTGATTCCCCATATTTAGTCTGCCTTAAGTGCCACATTGAAATCCCGAGCAAGGATAGTGTTCCGGAGTGCAAGGAAACCGCAACGATCCATCTTCTCCCAGAAGGGGAGTTTGTCTGAGTATGGCGCATATAAATTGTTAACATGAATGCATTGTTTAAAACCCCTAAAATAACCTGTGAGTAGGATTCTGCCATAAAACCAAAAAACAGTCAGAGTGAACCATCGCAGATCCCACATAACCGCGAGCCCCCCAGGGTGGCCATTCACGTGTTTAGTAGAAATATGCCAATCTGGTAACATTTTTCGAAAAAAAAAACAATGGAACTATCAGCAGTCTTCATGGTTTCTTGAATGAGAACTAAATGTGGCTTAGAAACTAACATAAAATTTCGCAAAGATAGAAACTTCCCTTGCCCCCCCAAACCCCTAAGGTTTAATGAAATAATATTCATTGAGGAACCTTAGAGTCATGGGTTAGAGCTCCAAGGACCCTTCCTATGGCTAAAGAAACAGGAACATCACAGAATGAACCTTCCAGAGGGACATCAGATAAACCCGCCACAAACGCTAACTTTTTCTTCCTCCTTTGCCGTTCACTCCCCCTCCTGATAGTAACATTCGACCGCGAGGAGGGACTAATCAGAATGGTGGGGGACGAATAGCCCGTATCCACTTTTAATGGTTCTAACGTAGCCTCCTGATTGAGCAATAGACATTCTATGTCACTCCCCACAGAATTATGAGGGGAGAGCTCCTCAACAGTTTTATCAAGCACTATAGGAGAAGTGCAATCCGACTGGACAATACAGAGTTTGTCATTCAAGGAGTCATTACACCTGATTATTGACTCTCCTCCCAACCCTGAAAGGGATGGGATGGGCAGACTAACACGGTCACTACCCATCAAACTGGGAAGGATGTTAGGAAGAGCGGAAACCAGTGGAAGGGGTGTAGCCTGAACATGAAATGAGCGACTTCTGTTGGAAGATAATTTCCTCCCCTTCCCTAGAGGAGACAATGTAGAAAAAAAAGCACAATCCCCCCTTGACGTGTCCCCCCCCCCCCATCCCCATAGTCTCTCCCGCCATCCCTGAAGAAGAATTCTTGCGGAAAATTAGTTCCTCAGACGACACAAAACAATTGAATGATCGATCCACAACAACCAAATCTTATGAATTAGAGACAGAGGATGTGTTATCCTTACCCGTGTTACATGCTGCATCTACCAAAAGCTGGATTTGATTAGCCTTTTCCACCACACGCTTCGAGTAGGTAGATTTATCCCGATTAAATTTCTGCTCCCTCTACCCACGGGCGCACTGGTGCCTCAAATGTCCAGTCTCGTGGCAAGAATGACAGCGAAAGGGGACCTGCCGGAAGTCTAACTCTTGTTTGTGTACTTATCCATTCCACTGAAGGTCGATGGATGCCGGCAATCCCCCGGCGAAAGGCACCTCCACGAGCACCCACACAATCCTTTTATCAAAAACCTCACTACATCTCGGGTCGACAAAGGGAAATTTCCCGATGCTGTCCCCTATGGCGCTCAGAATCTTGAGGTTCCAAAAGTGTAAAGGGAGGCCAAATAACTTTGCCCAAATCAAATGATTGACAGACACATTGTTGCAGGGATGGAAGCTCACATCCTACCTATGAAGAGCTAGTAAACATTTCCCATATACCCACGTTCGGCGTAAAACCTCTGCCGCATCCTCATCCTTTTGCAGGTGGAAGCAAAACCACCCTGCATCTAACCTGCTAACTCTGGGCGCATAACCCATCAACTTCTCCCAAGCACACAATAACCAGTCTAACATGTTGATCTCGCTATGCTTCTCGAATTTCCAGCGCCCCACAAAATTTGTAAATTTCCACACACGCGAAATTCCAAATATCTTAAATATGTTATTTTTTAACTTGCGTCCAAACATTCTATGCTTTGACGAGATCTACAACTTTCTTTTAAGCCACTATTCAGAAATTCCCGCACAACATACTAAAGTCAAATCTTTTCATCATATTCTTCCTGAAGATAGGAATATGAACTAGCTAGAGGCTCATGGCATAGTCAATCAAATAAATTACCAGAAATTTTGTCAAAAATATTTTTTTAATTTCACTAGGTCAAGGGGAATTTTAAGTAAAATTGAAAGGAATAGAATGATTTGCCCGTTTTTCATCATCTTAAGTAAAATATTCTAAATCGACAGTGTCATAACCTATAGCAAAATACAAGTAAAAAATGGAATGTTGTGTTTTTGCCAAACTTTTTTTTAGCAGACATGTCAATGTTGTATCTTTTAACAATTTCATTCATCCTAATCAAATCAAACTTTAGATGATATGAAACTTAGATAGTAAATCAATTTTGTATTTGGATTATACAGGTATTCTGTTTTACTAGAAGATGTATGAAGATGAGTTGAATTGAGGTGTATTTATTTAGTTATGCGATATTTAATATTATTTTCAATCATATATAAATAATCAGATTTATGAGAATGCAAATTCAAATTCAACAACCTTACATTATAACCGTACATTATCTATTGACATGAAATTTTACAACGTTCACATATGACTATATTTTGTTGATGCATTTCGAACCAAGGAGTGTGGTTCATCATAAAGATAAGATGAGAAATTAGATTTAGGAGTGTTGTCCATCATAAGGATAAGATGAGAAATTAGATTTAGGAACCGGTTTAAATAGATAAAAAGACGTTTCAACTAGCCATTGTAATATAACAACTAGTTTGACTAGAAAGAGAAATTAAGATATTTAATTATTTTAATTTAAAAATGAATTAATTTAGATAAATGTCTTTCGGATTAATCACATCATTAGGATTTGGTCGACGTTTCGAACCAACTAATGTGGTTCATCCTCAATGTAATAACCCTGCACTGAGAGTTCTAGAATTTGTACCTATTTGAACTTTTGTTTAAGTAAATCAGATCTTAATAAGACATTGAAAGGATATAAATTGAAGTTTCAGCTTGCATAATTAACCTAACCTATATGTAGAAGAATACCTGAAAATCAGCACAAACTTACGAATCCTGAACCTGAAGCGGCTGAAGATTTGTTGGTGATGTACTGAACAGAACAGATTACTGGGGCAATCGAATCCTCCCAGCCAAATCCGGGACTAATCCCAGACCCAGAGGGTGTCCCCTCTGTCCCCCGTGCCCAGATTTCCAAGAACAAGAGACTCCTTCCCAAACACTGCAAGCCGGCATTTCCTTCCTTCTCCTTTCAGCAGAACCATTTCTCCTCCTCCCAGAAAAACATTCCCCCCTTCTCCTCCATGCCACCTCCTTTAAATAATCTCCTTCCACCGCCTCTAACTTCCCGAAGTCTTATCCTCATTAATGATGATATTTTATGTATTTATGGTGGTATCCTTTTCATTATGTTTGGATATGAATATAATGTAAACAATCTTTCTCCACCGCCTCAAACTTCCCGAGGCTTTACCCAACCTTAAGTTTATATTAAATGTTGTTATGGTGGGTGATCCCATTAATGTGCTTACGTATACATATTTATAAAGGTGGGATTTTATTTAAGTACCTTTAATATAAATCTTTAATATCGCATACTCATTTTAACTTAAAGATTCATTAACTTTTAAGGTTTTTAACTTTATTACTTCATTTCCTTTATTACCTTGTTTCATAAAATTTTATACTTGGTTGAATTTGATATAAAGTCTGAAATCTTAATATTAAGTCCCCAATCTTTGTAATCTTGATATTAGGTGGGTGTACTAGTGCGATGTGGACGGTATAGGCAGGTGTAGCTATCAAATGCTTATATCGTTCACACGCTAATATTGTTTTGGGAATAACAGGGGAATGGGTCGTTACATACTTCCTCCCTTCAGAAAACTTCGTCCCGAAGTTTATGGTTTTATATACTCAGATTAATATTGTGTTTTTAGAGATTAGGGTGATTGTAGAATGCTTGTATTTTAAGATTGAATTTTCGTTTTAAATAAGTATGTATTGGTAATTTAATTGTTACTTCCCATCTTCACCGAGTCTCCAAACTATTCTAAAATCATCCTATCCTTCCTAATCTCTTCCACTTCCATCCTATCCGTCCTCTACAGGAATATGCCATAGCATCAGTTTTACTGATCCATTCATAGACCTCAATGATGTCAGAGTCGATTACGTCGACCTGACATGCTTGTAGGCATCCGGCAGTCATCATCACACGTCTAGGGGAGCGTGACTCACACAGTCCTCCCATGACTCCAGGTATTGGAGGATAAACAGTGGGCAACACTTCCACTCCTCCCAGCAGGACCAGGGTCAACACCCTATCTTGGGGTCTCATGGAGTCTCAATTGTTCTTGGAAATCTGTCATCACGTAGATTGTTCCAGTAATCTGTTTTTTCTGCATGATACTCACTGGTACATAATCTGAAATGTAAACACTCGAACACATATTACAGCATATGCATCTTATATTGCTCATAACCAATTGTTACCCATATAACAACTTCTACACATTCAAAATACTTTGATACATATGATATCAATCCTAGAATTTATAAAAGAAAATTTGCTCACAAAGATATCAATATGTTCAATAAAATTTCTCATTTCAGATGCTGCTTCGGTTTAGTTTATTCGTTCTAATTATGACGCACTGCTTTAATCATTTTCATTCTATATACCCCTATTTTCACTTTTCATATTCATAATGTAGTTACACTTTTATTCCATTTCTTTGAATCATTTTTTTTTTTTGAAATGCAATGAAATAATTCGATAGATATTTTCATCTATAATGTCTAATCTATAATTTCACATTCTTGAAATGTTAATTTAAATGCCATATTGCATACTGGTGTCCATGCCCTAGTAAATTTAAATAACAGCATATATATCCTGTATTACGAAATTGAAGTAGCATCCTATCTCTATGGGTATTCATGTATCAGGGGTAAAATTCATCCTTACGAGATCATTCAAAATAAATTTTATAAATTCATGGATAAACTATGACCACTCTTTATACATGACCAGAAAGCTGTGTGATTATGATTACAAAGCGGTAAGTTGGGCTAGTATGTGATTATGTCATACTCTTCATAGCTAATAAAATCAATGGGAATCAGTGAAGATAGCTGATATATTTAATGAAGAACATTGAACCTTTACCCTTAACTCTATATTAGTACAATACTACCTTGTTTATTATGTAACATGGTGAGAGATGAACCTCTATACTAAAAGAGCTTTTATTGCCATTACAACAGGTTAACCAGTGTGAATCCATTGAATAGTATAGCTTATATAACACTGACCTTACGAACATGTAGACTACTAGAATCTTATATCAAGGCCGAGTATCACTATGTGAAATAGGTGAAGCAAGAAGGTCTCTTTTATATACGAGTAGATGCTATATCAGATAGGATTCAACCTTTATCAAGCCTATGAATGCCATTACTTCTATCCTTATTCCTACTTAACTGGTGAATGGTACCGGTATATTACGGAATCACTTAGAGCACTTGAACCCAGCTTTTATACGTGAGCTCTAGCCCAAATAGCTATGGTATTACACTCAGTAAGCTACGAAGATCATATGGTTCACTGTCACTCATATATTGCACTTACTCTAATTATGGTTATACACTCCTTGTTATTACCAAATATACGTGTTACTTTAAGCTTATTGATCACTATTTATTATGGATTCTTTTTAATTATAACTATTGTTATAATCACAACTGTAATCATTGCATAGAATAGTTCATTTTCATCAAGTAGAGTTGCTATCAACACCTCTTAGGCCTGATCTCTGCACCATTCATCCTTGCACCTGAAACATATAACTTTTGTACAGAATTGATAGACTTTCTGTTAATGTTTGGATTTTTGAGTAGTTCTTCAATACCAAGCACGACTATCATAAAATTTCTCTCTAAATGATAATGCCTAAAAGAGATAGCCACTACAAACAGTTACTCAAAAGCTGATCGATGTTCAGGTTCATGATAAAGCTACAAAATTGCTGAATATTTCTTCTTTTGTTCTCCTCTTGTCTCAGCTAGATCATTGAGTGCTTTATCATGATAAATGCACTCATAGGTTTTCTTTCCTGTGTCCTAGTATGTCTCTCTGCAACAAAAATGGAAAATAGTTTTGTTAATTCTCTTAATTGATGAATCCCATTGTCAAACTTAAAATTAGCTTTATATCGCTCCTTATCGAGTTTCATAACCTTATTTATTATTAATTTTGAGTTTCCTTCCTAAATTCGCTGCTATGTGTTGATTTAATGCTATCTTAAGCTCTTCCTTTGCTGCAATTGCCTTGCCAAAGTAGCAGCGTCTCATATACGTAGTGTATAAAGAGAAATTGTATCTCTTTCTCTTCCTGAGAAATAAGAACCTGTAATAAGCCTACATTTTAATATCTTAATATTAATTATACGGCATTCTTAATCTTTTCTCCTAGGTGATTAAGGTATCCAGGGATCCGTATTACTTGCAGGTCTTTACTCTTAACTTTAGTTTCCTTCAATTTTTATATTTTACCTTGCATTTGAGACAACTGCGATTTCTGGATGGTTTGATTAGCTTTACTGTCAGCCTAAACACACCTTCCCTCCCGAGGCATTAAAGGAAATTTGTCCCTGTTATATTACAAGTTAGTGTGGCGGCTTCGAAGTGACTTCAAATGGGCAGATATCATAGTGAGTATATCAACTCCAATAGATTACCCACTTCAAATAGAGCATACCATAGTTTCAATCTGCTAAATATATTTGTTAATTTAAAGGAAGCATCTTCAGTGAGGAAATCTTTGAAAATCCTGGCTGCCTCCAATCCCAACTCCTGGGCACTTAGATCATCTTTAGTCACGAGATTCTTTGCTTTGTTTGTAAATGAACAAATGGAAGCGGTTTTATAGCGTCTTTTGGAGGCACTATTTCCTTCACTCTGCTAACAACAGGCCCGCAATTAAACTGCCCACAACTAATACATAGTATGTACAATGAGTGACAGCTGGAAACTTAAACATGAAGCTCGGAACGTTTTTCATATCCAAAAGAAATAGATTTATTACCGACTGGGGTACAGATTAGTATGTAATTATTACATGGAGATAATATATTGGCAATTAATAATAAGAGCGATCATCCAACTCCTCTTCCAAGATTACACGCTGACAGGATTACATGGCCCGGGACCCACCCTGTTAGTGCCAATCCTCAAATACATCACCCATCAGTTGATAGTCCCCGTCATCTTACTCACTAAAATGTCATCACCATGTCAACAACAAAAAAAAAATGAACAACTCTTTTCCTTTTATTTCCTATCCTATAATCTATTATTGGGCTAACAACTCATTTGTTGTGTTATTTCTTCATACTCCTTGCCTATTTATAGGTATTAACTCATATATTTCAGATATACGACTCTCTCACCTTTTTTCAGTCTACATTTTCTGCTAATTCATGCACAACTTCTGCTAGGAGTTAATGAGTGAACCTTCGGACAATTAAGGATCCTTAGGGAGATGAGGAAACATAGAGGAGTTTTGTAATGAAAAAATTAATTTTGTTGGACGAAGATGAGCGCAAATGCCTACACAGAAGGACATATCTCCAAGTTAACATACATAAAGGGAACATATAGTTCTTACAGGAGGAACACTTACAAAATAAATGGTGCATCTGAACTTAAACAGTCATCCTATGAGCTACATGAACTTTCCAAGCCTGTAATAAAATTGCCTACAAAATTAAGTATCCATCAATTATCTACTCTTGCAGTAATTTACACGTACTGTTATCCAAGACTAAGTTCAAAAAAAGTATTACATCAATTCAAACCGGCAATCATGTTATGTATTTATTATTATGTAGAAGTAGCTTGGTCTGGACTCTGAAGTGTAAAAGTAGCATTAGCATTCTAGCATCAAGATTCTGTGACAACACCAACTTTCTCCATAATTTTAAAACACATTGCCTCACATCAGTTGTGGAGTCTTAGTCTGTTGGGAATGGTCTATTGTATATCAGTGAGGTGTTATTTCCCTCTTGGTATACCCAGGAAATGTTTTCCTGAAGACGTCCATAATAAAGGTCCAGAAATTCTTTGAAAGCAAAACATAGTCACAAGGCATTTACAGAGTACATAGTTTTGTTCAAAAGAGCCCTCAAAGTGATGCCCTGTTTTTCCTGTCACGCTCAGTGAAAGCAACATTTTATCTACACTCTATACATGAAATAAATCCCCATAGGTTACAAACCTAATGCGTATGCCCTAAATAGTAAACACCTAGGGAACCAAAACTGTTCACTCTGTGGATTCTGAGGTTAATAAATCAGCTAATAGAGCAAGCATGGACTCGGTCTTCTTTCTGTCTTCAAGGATAAACTACTGTATTTCAATTATGCATAGCGTTTCAACGGTTTTATCACCACCCGCATGCAAATATAAAATTTGAGCATGGTTATTTTGATCAAACACAAAAGAATCGCCTCTGCCCACCGGGAGACATAATAAAACAACAGCTTAATTCAAAAGTATGAACAGGAAGGTGATTTTTGAAGCTAGAATTTATTTGAAAGTTTCAGACTGATCGAATATGTTTAGCTGGGCAGGGCGTCTTACCGATAGTTATGGCGCAGACCTTTTAGTGTTTTTAAAGAAACCAAAATGATGAAATTCCATATAGAGGAGCCCAATCCTTCATCATCGAAAATGTTACGAATTAATTCTGGAAAATATCCGAACTTGTTATATCACTGAAACTATCTCTGTTGTTTTCACTTATATGCTGATAATCTTTCTACAATTTTATAGTGAAATCACTTCTTTGATGCACTGTGTATCCATTGAAATTTTACAGGTTTATTCTCTGAAATGATCCCACTGTCATAAACCGAAATTTCATCACTGTAGCTTAAAGTTCCTTCTGAAATCTACACCAAATCAGTACCCATGACTAATCTCTGATATTCTGCGAGTTCATGAGACTGAATTGGATGCGAACTGTAATGGTACCAAAGTTATGAAGCCTCCTTGCTATGATGGTACCGAACCTATTTCACTGTAATATGGAATCTTTTCAGAGATTTAGCATCAAACTTTATACTCATCTTTTAGTGTGGTTGATCGAAAACTTTAATCTCTTCTTGTACGTGATTTCTGAAATGATCTTTTCCTTAGATATACTGAAATCCACCTGCTTCTTCAAGGTGCCTTGATATGATGAATAGAGACTGAACTAGCTCTTTGTGATATTCCAACTGCTTTTTTTTTCTGACCTTAGCTCCGATACCAAAGCCGAATTTAACAATTTTAGGATTTACGTTGAGTTGAGGTTTGGGCAAACTTTTATATGCCCGGTTTCGGACCCTTTGTATCTAGCGTATAAAATATAGATGTGTGGCGCAATGGTAGCGCGTTCTGACTCCAGATCCGAAAATGGCGTGTTCGATTTACGTCGGGTTCAGTTTAATCGTTTGCCAATTTTATATATATAGTCACATGCCGTCCCACCGTGATACTAATTTGTTAAACTCTATCATATATAAATATTTTAACGAAATGATATTCGTCTATTAACCCGCGACTGTAGAAACTTTGGTTTAATGCGGTTTTCATATGACACACACCCCCGGCCTGACCACGACACCTCAGCGAGTGATAGCCCGGTGCCAAGGTTTTCCTTACGCACGAGTCCGGCTGAGCGGCGTCGGTGAAGTCGGTTATTAGTTTTACGATGGTTTCAACACCTGTATCCATATTGGTATCGGGTCACACTCTATACGCTCCGGTCGGTTCCCTTTTAAATAGTCGTGATAACTGTTGCATGCTGTGTTGTGTGATGAGATTTAATTGTGTTACTAGGATTTCCTTCAGCTAGGTGCCTATTCCCGATTTATGTCGGACTGCATTCATTTTCAAGATTATCCCTATCATTTCTAATATTTCTGTATATCTATAACTTTATTATGAAGTAGTTCGAGATAAGTAGTTCGAGATTTTCAAAACTTCTGAAGAAACTTGTACCTTATGCTTAGGAAGGCCATTTCTGGTTTTGTCTAGCACTACAGTCATAGTTAGGGCTTCATTAGATATGTAAAGGTGAGAAATCAGTGGATTGAGAAGAATTCGCCACAGTTATGCAATTTTGCCCAGACAGTCTCAACAAGCCACCAAATTGGACGGGAAAATTTACAGTGACGACTCAAAAGAAATGCACAAGCGTATCTAGGATGCCATGCAGGAATATCACGAGCTACAACAAGGTGATATGCTATTTGGAAAAGCATCCAAATGCTATATTTAAAGTGACTTGCCACAGAGATAGTATCTTGTTACCTGTGTCAGATAATTTAGCTAAATACAGTTTTTCTAGCTATGTTGCTCTCATTGGTCTCTCTAGCAAAGCTTTGCTATTCAGCCAAGGGTCTATACCATTTTATTTTGGCGAGCACTCGTAACCCTATAAGTCAAAGTTACATACAAACTATCTTGCCAAAGCCTAACTACACCTACCGTCATGATTTTTTTCAATGTTGTTAGAGGATCAATTATATCAATTCACAATTCAAGGATCAATTCACTGCCATCTACAGTCATGTTTTACTTTTCACCGTCATATATACTTTCTATTTTCTACAGTCATTTATGTTTGTGCAAATAGTTTCTTGGCTCATAAAGGTACACCTCACAAGTTGCTATATGTCATCCATGACTGCTAATCTTACTGATATAACATAAATTTACTAACCTTACACAATAAGGTGACTAGAGATTAGAAAGGTGTGTTTTCCAGTGGACCTGTGGCATTGCTGGCTGGTTTGAATCCACGGCCATTGAGTTTGTGTACCACTGCAACTATCTGCTTACTATTACTCAGCCCAAGGGGCATTAATCTTGTATAGGTGCTAGATCGGAACAAGCAGCTTTATGTGCAGTCTATTTTAACGATAGTCCAAAGTGTATGCCATCCTGTACAATGTGGTCATCAACATTGTCATATTTGAATGCAATTCTAAAACTAGCATCATTGTTGTTTTAACAACCCTTCACTGAGTCACAACAAGCGTAATTGAGTGCACCAATACTTCTGCATGGGTCTCGAATCCTGTGCTCACTATTATATGTGGTGTCGATGCTATCGGCTTTTGCTGACATAGGAGCATCTCAAAATGGTACAGTTATATGGAATGGAGGCAAGAGTCTGGGAGATTGCTTGACATATTGCTGTAAATCATATTCATCACAGGGTGTTCCATATACCTTCAAACACGGCATTGGTTTGGGGTTAGATTCAAAGGCAAAAGTGGTACTCTGTCATCCATGTTTTAAGTTGTTTTGCCAAGATGCTTAGACGCTGCCCATAACCAAATAAGGGCATCAATCCCCATGGTAATTTAGTCTAGGAGGCATAACGATAAGCCAAAAAGAGTGCAAATAGATGCTTCTATTGATTAATTGAAGGAAGAAATGCTTTATTTCCTGTAAGTACTTTCAGAGTTTCACCTATTATACTGAAAGTAGCGTATGATTGTTCAAGGCTCCTATCAGTTAAATTTATCCTTGATACAACTTGAAGCAAGTGTGCAGATCCAATGAAGTCATGCATGCTCTGCAGGACTGACAGTACATTGATGTAGATTTTGAGCAAAAGAGATTTGATTTTGTAGGTGTAGGTAACTTTGTGAATTGATTTGGTGTTGAGCAAGCCAAACAGAAATGTGTTATTGTAAATTTTGGGTTGTTTGCCGTGATTTTACTGTTTCAATGAATATGAACCAGGATGACAGCGTCCTTTAGAATGAATGTTGAAGCATATTGCTCTTTCTGAATGGCTTATAACACAGTTTTCTTATAATACAGTTGCTAAATTTAAGCTCACAATCTGTTTACCTTCCATAACACCATCTCACTAATAAGCCTGAGAGTTTGAACAGGCTCTGATCTGCATTAACGTTTTTAAATTTTGGGAACAGCCAGAGACTGATTTACACAAGCAGCAAGCAGCAGTTTTATAAATGAATTCTTAATGGGCCTATAAGGTCGTAAGAGGGTTTGAAACTGCCCTCTGATACCAAATGTAATGACCCTGCACTGAGAGTTCTAGAATTTGTACCTATTTGAACTATTTGAACTTCTGTTTAAGTAAAACAGATCTTAATAAGACAGGGAAAGGATATAAATTTAAGTTTCAGCTTGCATAATTAACCTAACCTATATGTAGAAGAATACCTGAAAATCAGCACAAACTTACGAATCCTGAACTTGAAGCGGCTGAAGATTTGTTGGTGATGTACTGAACAGAACAGATTACTGGGGCAATCGAATCCTCCCAGCCAAATTCGGGACTAATCCCAGACCCAGAGGGTGTCCCCTCTGTCCCCCGTGCCCAGATTTCCAAGAACAAGAGACTCCTCCCCAAACACTGCAAGCCAGCATTTCCTTCCTTCTCCTTTCAGCAGAAACCATTTCTCCTCCTCCAAGAAAACCTTCCCCCCCCTTCTCCTCCATACCACCTCCTTTAAATAATCTCCTTCCACCGCCTCTAACTTCCCGAAGTCTTATCCTCATTAATGATGATATTTTTATGTATTTATGGTGGTATCCTTTTCATTATGTTTGGATATGAATATAATGTAAACAATCTTTCTCCACCGCCTCAAACGTCCCGAGGCTTTACCCAACCTTAAGTTTATATTAAATGTTGTTATGGTGGGTGATCCCATTAATGTGCTTACGTATACATATTTATAAAGGTGGGATTTTATTTAAGTACCTTTAATATAAATCTTTAATATCGCATACTCATTTTAACTTAAAGATTCATTAACTTTTAAGGATTTTAACTTTATTACTTCATTTCCTTTATTACCTTGTTTCATAAAATTTTATACTTGGTTGAATTTGATATAAAGTCTGAAATCTTAATATTAAGTCCCCAATCTTTGTAATCTTGATATTAGGTGGGTGTACTAGTGCGATGTGGACGGTATAGGAAGGTGTAGCTATCAAATGCCTATATCGTTCACACGCTAATATTGTTTTGGGAATAACAGGGGAATGGGTCGTTACACTCAAGATAAGGTGAAAAAGTCTGTGGATCTCAATGAATAAATAGTATGGATGCATCATTGCTCGGAATTAGTCGTTTGAAAAATAGTCGCTAGCAGTTAATAGATTATTTTATTAGTTATTTTAACAATTTTTAATTAATATATTTTAATTTAATAATAAATGATAGAAGTTGAGGTTGATGGTTGTCTGCCCTTCTTGGATATCCTTCTCTCTAGGAATAAAGATGGTTCAATTTCTCACCAAGTTTTTCGCAAGAAAACTCACACCGAACAGTATCTTCATGCTGCTTCTCATCATTTTCCTACTCAAAAATTTGGTGTTCTTTGCACTTTTACTACCTGTGCTTTAAGAATCTCTAATGATAGGCACTTGGAGTCAGAAAAGTCCCATCTTCTGACCGTTTTTGAAAATAATGGGTATAGTAGTTCTGAAGGCCTTAAGGCCTTTCAAAATGTTAGCCTCTCTCACAAAAACAATAATAAATCCAAACATAAATTAATTAATTAAATATTCCAAGTTAGGAATATGTGCCTAACTCTTGGGTTGTTCCTCAAATATTGGAGTTCGTTTAGTAACTCCTATCTTGGTGGGTTTTTGGTGAGAAATTATCTCAACCAAAGGAGTCTAAGATAGCACAGACTATCTTAAGACATTGTCTCTCATCTATTTAAATTGTAAACTAAATTCTTTTAATAAGAGAGAATGATGAGAATGCCATGAGGCTGAAGCCTCTTTTCCGCCATTACTTTGTGTGTGGTTTTTCTGTAATGTTTCTAAGTTAATTTCATTTTCTACATGTGATATTAGAGCTATATGGTCGTGGTCTTGGCCCCAGCCAAGGGCATAAAGAGATTCTAGTTTTTCGTTGTGTGTTTTGCTGTAGTGTGTTGGGTTTGCGATGTGTGAAGTCTGGAATGATGGGAACTAGAGCGCGTGCACCATGTGTGAGAATCTCAGGCTGGTTGATATTATTTCAACGTTCCCGGTCTCTTGTGAGGTGCTCTGTCTAGATATTTAATTGTTGACATTTCATTCAATCATATGAATTCGTCATAGTGATATAGAGAACCGAGATCTCGTTGCTAGAATTGAACTTCGACAGGATTTGAGTTTGGAACTTGTTGGAGATACAAGCCAATGTCCGTTTCAGGCATAGTTGACAACTACAAAGAATATGTTCTCCATGCGATTTTTTAATTATAATTAAGCTGAAGACTCGCATGTAGGATATTTGTATGTGGAGAGTTGTTGCACTTGTTCCTACGAGAGATATCATAAACTCTTTGTTGAATGGCATAGTTTTGAGAATGGAGACTTTTAAGCACGGTGAAGATAGAATTGAGGAATCAATCAATGATCGATAACTACCTAGATTTTGCATGATTTGGACTGGTTGGACTGTGAATCTGCCTTGGATTGTATAGAAATCTCTTTGTGTGATTTCACATTCGTCTGTTTGGTTGTATTTTCGTCAAATTCAACATTCTGTAGGAAAGAAATAAACACTAAGCTGGCGGCAAAAAAAACGCTGACTTTGAATATAAAGGCCACCATTCTTTACTGATGAGAGATGAGAAGAGCTAGAAAAATTCTAAAGTTAAAAAAATTAGCGTTCAACGTTCTGGAAGCAACTTGCATAGAAGATCTTTGAACCTACATGAAAGACCAATCTCCAACATGGAACGCAGATTGGAGTAATAATTAATTACCGGTGCTCGTTTATCTCAGTAGCCCTTTTGCGTGGAGAATTTTTATTGCGTTGGAAGAATTATGGTGTTCAAAAGACTCTCGAGTGACTTTTATGGTGAGTATTTTGAGCTTTGTGTTTTTCCGATCATTGTGGAGGAGTAAAGAACTTGCAGAAAGCAATTGCATCATCGAAAGAGAGCTGCGGTTTTCGTATCATTTGCTGGAACAAAGGTTTTGGATAGATCACTCTCGGCAGCTGCAATATTTTTGGTTCAGGAAACCTCGTTCACTTTGTTGGAAAGTTTGATAATAAACCTCATTTTAATGGGTGAATGTGAATAGCGTTGACCATTCAAGGTGTACGGTGGAAAATCTTTAACGTAAGGAAAAATTCAAGGATTGATATACCAAAGGAATAATATGGTACGTATACCTTTAAGTTTAAAAGAAAACCTTTAATCACCTTTTTATAAAGTGACTTTAGTTGACTTCATAAAGTTTTAATACTTTTAAAGAGTGATCATAAAGTTTTTTAGGGAGCTTTTCTAGGCATAAGGTGAGTGATGAAAGTATTTTGGAGGAATAAGGTGAGTTATGAATTTAAAAAAAAAAAGTCTGTGTAATATTTGTAGTGATAAAGTTAATGGAGTGATAAGGGATTTTGTAATTTTTGGAGCGATAAGTGTTTTGTATTTGGAGTGATATGTCGAATTTTTTAGAGAAATTTCTTGTTGTAATTCAAAGTATTGTTTTACTTTGAGAGAGATTGAGTCGGTGAATATCCAGATTTTGAAGACGAATTGCTTCTAAAGGTTGTGAGCTTGCCATTTTCATTACTCGAAGGTGGATATTTCTTACGTACTCAATACTTAATAAAGATATCATTTTTTGGTGATTGTGTCCTAGATCTGCCCGAAATTGAATAAGGGAATCTTAGGTAGACCATGTGTGTTTGTGATGGCGCATGTTTTTATTGCTTTATGTTGTTGTTTTTGATTTGTGTCTAGTTGTGACACATCAATGATTTCATTTAATATCACATACATAAAGTTCAATATCAGCAAGCACAACACATGTAACGAAATAGCTGCAAGGCAGGAAAATTAAGCTCTACATGTGCATTTGCGTCACTACAACCAATAATCAAAGTTTTCAACATCGAAATTCTACTTCAACAGGAATATTCACTCACTTTCATGAATCTGGACACTCCAGTGTTTCAAAGCAAAGTCTACATCAACATTCTTGCAAATACATTTAATCAAATTAATGTTTTAAGTGAATCATTAAAAATTCATTGTTAATGAATTTTTAAGAGGACAAGTGAATTCATTGTTTTTAAAGTGAATCATTAAAATCATTGTAAGCTTTATTGGGTGCATTTTCAACAGTGTTCGACACCCTTCCTTTAAGCAAAATCAAGTGAATGCATGAGTTTTTTAACTCTAAATCAAACAAGCAACAAGTTCACATCTCCTACAAGCGAGTGTGAGTATTCATTCAAGCAATTTGCATCAAGTCAGTACAAAGATCAAACCATCAAGCGAGCTAGAGTGAATTTCATTGCAGTAACCATCAATGCAACCAAACAAGTTAAAACAATCAAGCAAGTTGAGATCGACATCAAGCGACTGTGGCTATTCATTCAAGTGAGCGTGAAGTCAGCAAGTAAGTCAAGTGAGCACTTAAACAAACGCGATCAACATCAAGCGAGCGTGAATTCTAAAGTTTAAGCAAGAAAATTCTACAATTCTAGCAAGTGTTCCAAGCAAGCGCAATTGACTTTTGTTGGATCTTATGCCACAAAAAAATCCTTACTGATGATAAATTGCAGAAACATGGATTTTATGGCTCGTCCAGGTGTTCTTTGTGCAGAGAGAATGTGGAATGTGCCACGCACCTAATGTTAAATTGTAAATTTGCTGAGCAGGTTTGGAGAGAGCTGATGGATGATTGGAACCCCAATTTTGTTCTTCCCACTTCTATTATTGACCTCTTTGCAAATTGGCAGAGCAATTATCCCGGCCCCCCTCCCAAAAACAAAGTGATCAAAATCGCTTGGTCTTCCCTCCCTAAAATCTTCTACTGGAAGATCTGGCTAGAGCGAAATAGCAGAATCTTCAGAGACACTCAGCACGATGTCAAGGTGGTCACGGCCAAGATTAAATTCTAGCTAAAAGAGAGTCTGGGAGATCAAAAATATGCTTCAAATCTAAACCAGATTGATTCTATTTGGGGTGCCTCCCTAAATCTGCAATTTCATCTAGCCATCAGCAACATTTCCCCCTCTGAAGACTGGCAAATAAGGGGGAAAAACAATGAGGATTTTCAAGACTGGATCTCCACTCAAAGGGTGCACTCTCTCTTCTTCGATGGGGCATCAAAGGGAAATCCTGGAAGCGCTGGGGCAGGAGGAATTGTTAAAAATGCTGAAGGCTTATTGATCCACCGCTTTGCTTGGGGTCTGGGGATCAACTCTAGCATCCAAGCTGAGGCTTTGGCCCTCTTTCAAGGACTTAAGTTGCTCTTGAACTTAGGAATCAAGGAGGCTAATATCTTTGGGGATTCCCAAGTGGTTATAAAAACCATGGTGTCAAATTCTTCCCCTCGGGACCTAAGATTGGCAAGATTGATATCTAGAATCAGAAGCTTGGAGAAATTGTTTCAAAATATGAACTTCTTCCATGTGTTGAGGGATAACAACAAAGACGCAGATCTTGAAGCTAATAAAGCTGCCCTTCTTTCTATTGGGGCAATGATAAGAGACGGGGACGAAACATGGGATCCAACTCCATAATCTGTCAACTGAAATGTTTTACTGCTTGCTATTGAATCAGTTTGTTTGTACTTTCAAGCTTGGGGAAATCACAGAAATCGATTACATAGCTGTAGACAAAAAATGCTGGAAGTTGTCCACAAGTGCCATTGCAATTCTGGCTATTGATACTTTCTGGGCTTTGCCCCCTCTCAATGTAATCCGAAATCTGGAAACTAGGCCAAACAGTTAATATAATCCATAACCGTTTCTGTGGAAAGAAAAAAACTTGCAAGTGCACTGACCAAAATCATTGACCCCACTTTACATTGAGTCTTGTACCGACAATGAAGAAAAGGGAACATCATCGTACACAACCGAACATTATCATTAAGGTAGGAGGCCTCAAAGCTATCAAGGGGCAAACGAACCGGGAATAAATAAACCAAAACTCTTTTTTACTCCCCCGAGTGCAACCGACAAGGAAACCCGGGTTTTCCAAAAGAAGACACCATTGTTTACACACTAAATTAAGTTTCATTAACACCAAGAAAGGATTCCAATGGAACACCAACTCCATAATCTCAAACGGGAGAAATTTCCAAATAGCCGGATCCATAGGATAAGCAACAACTTTTGCAGGGAATAAAGAAGAAGGTGTCTTCTCTACTGCAAAAAAAACACAAAAACATATGAATAACAAACATTGCAACATTGGTTCATTACATATGCCAAGAAAGAACTTCAAATTTCAACCTTATACACCGAACAGGGCACTTAACTTTCTATTTCTGTTACAATATACTGGAAAAAAAAAAACAACAACAACAACAACGTGAACGAAAGAAATATTTACCCATGAACACAACAAAGCCCCCAATAAATTTCACAATTGTTAGAAAATACTTATTTCTATATACACATTCTATCACAATGAGGTACTAAACCAACGATATATTTCATAAACATCACACAATGCAGGAAAAAAAACAAAAAACAAAAAACAAAAAAAACAAAAAAACAAAAACAAAAACTCCGACACAAACTTTCATATT
Organism: Pinus albicaulis; assembly: GCA_034641835.2. Taxonomy (NCBI): domain Eukaryota; kingdom Viridiplantae; phylum Streptophyta; class Pinopsida; order Pinales; family Pinaceae; genus Pinus; species Pinus albicaulis. The sequence continues at coordinate 90,499 of JAXQQM020083940.1, read as the reverse complement.
AAATAAAAATTAGACAATAAAAATTCCATTAAAAATTTTCATAGTTACAAAATATTCTAAGGAATATCAATGTCAAATCTCCACATTAATTTCTATCCAACCAACCAACCAAAAAAAATAAAATTAAATAAATAAAAAAAATAAAATTAAATAAAATAAAAATAAATAAAATCTTGTTACTTTCATGCCTCATTATATACCAACATTAAAAAAAATTCACAATATTTTTTTCCCTCAAATATCTCACAATATATTTAAACAAATTTGAACTTACAAAGTTTTTGAATCATATCTTTATATATTTGGTATGCCAAAATACTCCACAACAAATATTGAGCTTTCTATTGAAAATTCCTAAAATATATAACATATTTATATATTTGGTATGCCAAAATACTCCACAACAAATATTGAGCTTTCTATTGAAAATTCCTAAAATATATAACATATTTATATATTTCGTATGCCAAAATAATATATAATAAATATTGAGCTTCCTGCGAAAAACATAGATTTAAGGAACAATGATACACATTAAAAAAATTCCTTTCATGAAAATGGACCATCTCAACAATAAAATTCTAACTTCAAATGCCAATTACAATGAGAAAATAACCCAAAAAATATTATGTATCAAATTGCGTACATCACAACAAATATGTACTGCGATCCAATGATTAAGGGAAACATCCAAACACATGAAATAAAGTCATTGAATAATCATAGCTTCATGTTATATAAAATCCACTTGAAGTATTGCTACATAAATTTAGCGTGCATTGTAATGTTAAAAGAGGTCTTAACTAAATTTATTATTTTTTTTTTTTTTGAAAAAAATCATTGTATTTATCATATAAAAATAGTACATGTACCGATCATAAAGCGAAGCCAGTATTGAAGCTCATATATGACTAAAATAAAGCTTCGACAGTTCGCTGATATCTCTGCATAAAACAGGTCCATATGTCCACCTAAAGCATCATTCTACATTTGATTCATATAACATTTGTATTAAGATTTTACATGCAAAATATAAGCCTAAGATACTAAGCGTTACATTGCACATATATATTCAATCTGTATTGACGTAATTTAATCAAACAAACCCTTATGCCAGTAGAAGACCATCATGAGGCCTAGTTAATCCCTGTAAAAACAAAAACCAGAAGAGACAAAAATGATTTGCATATATTCCAGCTCGCTTGTAGGCGGACAGTCCCCTGTTGAAAACGCTAATATATATATATATAAAAGGAAACAAAGAGATAAAATTTAGTAGATCAGAATGTATCCAAAAAGGTTGCACATTTGCTTGCCGCAGTATAAAGACTATATTAAGGAATAGGAATTTCACTTGACCAAATGCATTGGCCATCCTTGAATTGCTGAACCAGCATGTTACCAAAGATCATGTCAATGCCCTTTTTTGATAGTCCATCAGCTCTTGTGTTCAGTTCTCTGAATATGTGCTTAATTGGGGGCTTGTTCATCCTATCCCATAACCTCTAAGTTCTTAACAGCCATCCCTGTGCAGCAGGAAGACAGAGAGCAGATCTACCACAAACAGCTTCTATGATGACCCTAGAATCGCCGTATATGTTTGCATCCACAATGCTCAGGTAGTGTCCAACATACAGGCCCCCCAATAGAGCCATGAGCTCAGCCAGGATATTATTTCCATTGCCACCATGTCAAAAAATGTGAATGTGTTCCTCACCTGTTATTTTAATCCATGCACCACATCCCATTAAACCCTCCTCGCAAGCACCATCAAAAAAAATTGCAGAAAGGGCAATAGGGTGTGGTCTAAATCTATGAGATCCATCCACAATGCCGACCTCCGAGGTAAACCGATAGCTAATCCATCTCATAATAGCAAAATGTAAATGTGCCAATGAAAACACCCAAGCATCAAATATAATCCGGTTTCTAGCCAACCAGACTTCCACGTTTTCACAACAAAATATTTTAAACGTATAAAATTAATACGAAAATCTAAGAAGCACAGGCCACTAAAGCATAGTTACCAAGTTCGAATTCGAATACTGATTCGAATTCGATTCGATACGATAAAAATTCGTATGAAAAAATTTCAGTTCGAAAAAAATTCGACAGTATATCTTTAAAATTCAGATATATATATTTTTCTTTCCATAATAACAATACTTTTGTTAATATAAACAACTTTAAAATTATAATTTATTAAGAAAAATTATACTTTGTTTGGATTTTCTTCAAAAAATTTCTTATTGTTGTTTTAAACTACTTAATCATTGATATATATTTAAAAATTAGGTTTTCTAAACTTATTTATTTGAATCTCTCTCTCATAAAATATATTAGAAAAAAATCAGTTACAATCCAGAAAATGAACTTTCCTTATAGCTAAGTTCAAATACTTCATAAATTCAAAATTTAAACTAAAATTCTTTCTTTTCTAATTCCCCCCTTTCTAAATCCCCACTTTCTAAATCTTGCCAAAAAAATACGGAAAATGAAAAATAAAAAAAACCATAAAATGTACATTATTCACAATTAATTACCCTTTTCGATTTGCTGATTAAGGAGCACTGTTCTCGGCATTTTATACACAAGAATTAACAAAATACAAGCGGATAAAAGATGAAGGAAACTGTTCTCAGCGTTTTATACACAAGAATTAACGAATAAAAGCCGATAAAATATGAATTTGGTTTTCTGTCATCCACAGAAAACTTAACTATAAACTGAATTTACCCTATCCACCAATGCCTCTGAAGTGAATGTCCGAACCGAACTTCGAAGTAGCGTATTAATCGCCGAACCGAACCGAACAGTCGAATTTCCGAATTTTTTTGGTCAATTCGACCGAATTTGGTAACTATGCCCAGAGAAGTTTCATAGAATGGAAATCACATATCTCACTTTCTATATACGCATTTTAATTTAAAAACAAAACTCATAAAATGAATGTTAATATATTATATAAAACTCATAAAATGAATGTTAATGTTAATATATTATAGAAAATGTTAAGAAAACAAAAATTTATATATTTGATGTTTTAGTATGGGGAGGAATTTATGAAGTGTTTAAGGGTATTTCTTGTATTTGAAGAAATTTATGAGGTTTTCAAGGGTATTTACAGATAAGTATTGAGGAATTTTCATAGTGCATTATATTAGATATCATTTTTTTGGGATTCAACTGCCTTAAGTAAGTCATTTATCTATGACCATTTCCATGAGATGTAGTTGTAACTGACTAATTTCTCATGATTTTTGAATAGTTGACTTAGCACTCATTACATCCAGTGATACATATAAGTATTGAGGAATTTTCATAGTGCATTATATTAGATATCATTTTTTTGGGATTCAACTGCCTTAAGTAAGTCATTTATCTATGACCATTTCCATGAGAGGTAGTTGTAACTGACTAATTTCTCATGATTTTTGAATAGTCGACTTAGCACTCATTACATCGAGTGATGCTCACAAGGGTGAACAAGTGGGATTGAAACTAGTGAAATGAATCACATGTCGCCAATCATCATTTCCGAGGCTTGCACCCGGTAACTAGGACTTCCAAGGAGGTCACCCATCCGAGATCGCCGCTGGATCAAGCGCACTTAACTATGGAGTTTTACCCACAATCAAGCCCACTTAGCTTGCTACCCCATTTGCAAAACCTTAGCAAGTATTGTGCCTCATGAACCATTCAAGTAGAGCTCCCTTTACTTTTTGTATTTAAGTATGAGGGATTTCTATAGTGCATTATATTAGATATCATCTTATATTAGATATCATCTTTGAGATTCCACTGTGTTAAGTAAGTCATTCAACTATGACCATTTCCATGACAGGTAGCAATAAATGACTAGTTTGTCATGATTTTTGAATAGTCCACTTAACACTTACAACTATTCTTTTTTTTTTAACAATAATTTAAAAAAAAAAAAAAATAGTAACTTTTATTATTATTAATTTCCAATTTTTTCGCTCTTTATTTAATGAGATTTTTTATGAATTCCTGCCAGATTTTAAACAAATTAGACCTGTGATGAGTGCTATAACAAGAATTGAACCTATGATGACTCTGATGAGTGTTATGAGATTTTTTACTTGTGATGACTGTGATGAGTGCTATGAGATTTTTTATGAATTCCTGCCAGATTTTAGACAAATTAGACCTGTGATGAGTGCTATAACGGCCCGCCTCATCACCGTTTAACCAAGACATCGCCTCGATTGGAGAAGGGAATTAAACCTGTGATGAGTGCTATAACAACCCGCCTCATCACCGTTTAACTAAAACATCACCCCGATTGGAGAAGGGAATTGAACCTGTGATGAGTGTTATGCCTCATCACTAACTAAAATTTATTTCACAATTTATCATCTCATTATGTCATTGATTATTCATTATTAATTTTCAATTGTTTTTTGTTCTTTAATAATTGTTTATTAAATTTCAATGCTTTCGTTATTAACTAATCATTCATTCATTTTTATTCATCATGTAAAGTAAGTTTCAATTAAATTGGTGTTTTTATTTATTAATAATCTATTTAATATTTTTTTAAGTTTTAATTTAATGTAATGTTTTTCATTTTTAGATAACCATTCCTTTTTTATATATAATTAATAATTATATTTTTTTTTAAAACTAAATTACTAATTTATACCCATTATTAATTTCCAATTGTTTTTGCTCTTTATTAATTGATTATTAATATTAAGATATTATTAATTTCCAATTTCAATGGTTTTACTTAAACTTTTATTTTGCAATTTATCATCTTATTATGCCATTCATTATTCATTATTAGTTTTCAATTGTCTTTTTTTCTTTAATAATTTTTTTATCAAATTTCAATGCTTCATTATTAATTATAGTTTTATTAGTCATAGTGTCAATTAACTACAATAATAATTATATGCCTTTCATTTTATTTTTAACATTTAACATTTATTAATTTTTATTTTTATTTAGTATAGTATTAAGTATATATTTGTCATTTCATTTTTAACATTTAACGTTTGAGTGGGCCTAATAGTTAAGAGCATATGTTTTCTCCTAAGAAATCACGGTTTCAAAACTAGAGAGAGTAGAGTATGTATATCTTACTTAGCAGTGAAATAGCTCCTCAGAAATAGATCCCCTGTCCCACAAAAAAAAGATCTCATACACAACAATAACCTTAAAATTAGATAATAATAATAATAATAATAGTTTCATTATTAAAATTTAATATTTATTAACACTTAACATTTAAATTTAACACTTATCAATATTTAAAATTTAACATTTAACTCATCAATATTTAAAGTTTAACATTTATTAGCATTTAAGGTTTAACTTTTAAAATTTATTAACATTTAAAGTTTACATTTTTTAGGCTCCAGTAACTGACCTAACATAGGGCATTTAATGCCCCTATGGAGGCCTTTCCACATGCCCATGGCCCGCTAGCGCAATCAATGAATGTCAGCTCCCAGCCGCGTAGACTCTGCCATGCTTAACCGGTAAGGTCACCGTACTCATTAAATGCAACATAACAATTTCAAAATTCAAATGCTCTCCGCGCGCCCAACAATTCAAATTGCATCCGGGGAGCTTTTTCTAGAAAGCAACGTAGTAGCAGGAGCAGAGTGCTTTGCCTATGTTTTTGAACATGAACCAGCCGCGCAAAATTTTTACAACCTCTCAAGAACATGTCGCGGCAGTGGATGTCATTCAAGTGAAACAGTTCAAAGTACGACATCTACAACAAGAGAGCCTGATTTCAAGTGCACAAGTTTAGATGGCGCAACATATTCAGTTGTTAAACATTCTTCACAGTTTGATCATCTCCTGTGATGAAGACATGGTGCACATCAGCAGAGACACTCTTGTTGATCTTTCACGACATCTACAACAAACAAAAGAAACCATTGAGTTTCTTCAACTAGAGTCGCAACTTCAAAGGATTGAATTGCAAGAAAAGCGTGATACTTTCAAGTCTTTGAACCATTCAGATGATAAGTCATTCATCCAAACAACTTCAAGTGTCGAAGTTGTTCCAATTCCAATTTCTTCCAAGACCATCATCAAGCCCTGGGAAGAAATTCAAAATAACAAGAATTGACGAGGCTTAGGATATGTCACTGATGACACCAACTTACATATCCCAGATTATTCCAAGCAAATTAAGTTTGTCAGTGGAGGATTTCTTGCACAACTCACCTCAGCAAGTTTTGAGCAAGTTGCAGATAACTAGCAATGCATGCCACCCAAAGTTGCAGCCAAACAGAATTGCACACAACCTGAAGTTGAAGTCCAACCGAAAATTTCTCATTGTCAAAGAACCAGTCATATGGAAGATCAGTGTTTTGATCTCCATCCTTGTCGCCATTGTAGCAAGCCCAATCATTCCTCAGAAAAATGTCGCAACCAACAAAAATAAGCCAGATTGAAGATACATTATGAATGGATCGACCCTTGGAAATGGTCATCCACAGTCAAATGATTGTCTCAGTTCTACAATCGCATACAATCACACATAGTGTAGCCAACAATGAAAAGATGATGGTACTCTCATGCAGTTTAACAGAGGAGTACACCAGTGTAAAACTCCTACACCTAAAAGGGGGGAGTTCAGGACTACTTTCCAAGAGAAGTGTCTCTCCTTTTAGCTGACAAAGGGGGGAAAATGTTAATGAAATTGACAGTGGTTGTCAGACTGAAAGTCTCGACAAAACCAACAAAAGCAGCCAGTGGGCATCTTCAACAGCCAGTGGGAATCAACAAATTTGCCAATGGGCATCAAAAATTTTTCCAGTGGGCAGTCGACAGCAAAGAAGCAGTGAATATTTTTCAACACAACAAAAGCAACAGTGAGTTGTTTTTGACATCATCAGCCGGTGGGCTTTGAACAAATTTTGTCAGTGGACAAAGGATGTTGATTTCATGCAAAGGATAGATGGATCCTTTTGCAACTTGGCACTAGATGGAGTTTTCAAGCGAAATTCAGAGATGAATCAAACATACAATTGACTCATGGTCTCTTCAGATTGCAGTTTTTCAACATCCAGCTTTGGCGGTTTTTCAGGCAATGTTTTTGAGGATCAACATGAGAACTTAGAAGATGGTTCCTCGTTCTTATTTTGGATTTATCATTGAAGGGGGGAATGTTAGCCTCTCTCACAAAAACAATAATAAATCCAAACATAAATTAATTAATTAAATTTTCCAAGTTAGGAATATGTGCCTAACTCTTGGGTTGTTCCTCAAATATTGGAGTTTGTTTAGTAACTCCTATCTTGGTGGGTTTTTGGTGAGAAATTATCTTAACCAAAGGAGTCTAAGATAGCACGGATTATCTTAAGACATTGTCTCTCATCTATTTAAATTGTAAACTAAATTATTTTAATAAGAGAGAATGATGAGAATGCCATGAGGCTGAAGCCTCTTTTCCACCATTACTTTGTGTGTGGTTTTTCTGTAATGTTTCTGAATTAATTTCATTTTCTACACAAAAATCCTTTAAGGGATTAAAAGGAAAATATTCTCTGGATGATCCTGTTTCCCAAGAATCATCTCCCGTTCATCTAAGGGACCACGAACAAAATTGCTCGTGTCCTTAAAAGGAATGTCTCCTCTTCCTTCAAACCTCTGTATACTATTAGAAACTCTCTCGGACCTGTCAAAGACCCCATTGACCCTAAGGACATAAAAGGGGTTTACATGGTTCCTTGTTCTTGCGACACCCCCATATTGGTGAAACTGGTTGCTCCATTAGACAGAGAATCCAAGAGCATGCTGCAAACATTAGACACAATCGATCCCGCCAGCTCTTGCTGAACATGTGGAAAAATCGTGTTGCCATGTTTGATTGAGGACTCCAAGGTCATTGCTAAATTTGATCGCTTTCATCACATGAAGCTTAGCGAGGCCATTGAGATTGATAGGCATTCTAAGAATCTTAATAGGGATGATGGATAAAAATTAAGTAAAAGTTGGACTCATGCTCTTTCCTGTTGATTTCTCCTTGAGCTAGGTCTTTATTATTCGATTTCTTTTCTTTGCTTGTTTTTAGGGTTTTATTTCCCTTTTTCCCTCCTTTTTCTTCCCTGTCCTTTATTTTTTCCCTTTATCCTCCTTTCCACCCCCCCCCCCCCCCCCCTTTTTTTTTCTGAGTCTTTTTCTTCCCTTTGTTTTCTTCTTTTTTCCTATATTTTATCTTATATATTATATTATTTTTAGAAATATTATTTATCCTTTAAAATATTTAATGTATAATAAAATCCCCCTCTCTTAATTAGGAATTTTCTTCCCCTCTCTAATAATAATATTTTATTATCTTTTATAATTTCATAAAAAAATCCTCGGATGTGGGTGACATGCCTCGAACGTGCGAAGCCAATTCGTCCCATGCTTAGGTTGATGACGCCCTGAATAACCAGCTTTAACCTAATGCAGAACCTCACCTCAACAATCATTCATCTGCTGCACCTGATATTCTTCCATACACTGAATCACATGCAATCTCAAGTGCACTGTCCCAACTTGCATATGAAAGCGTGCCACAAAGTTGCACATCATCTGCGCTCGTGCCACAGGTCTTCAAAAGGTGTTGTTACTCCTTATTTTGTCACCCCTTCATTCCTCTAGTCGGCCTCCATAACCTTCTCCACCTCTTGCCTAGCAATCCTGCTACTGCTTCAATTTCCCTACACGTTCCACTTGCTGCGCGCTCTCCCTGCCATGCGCCCCCTTACTTGTACTAGCCTGTAGTGTGCTTCTCCTGCTAATTCCCTCCTGGCTGCACGCCCCCTCGACATCCCCCTTGGCCACGCACCTCCCTCTGGAATTCCCCTATTCTTTTGCTTATTATTGCTACACGCTTTATGAGGCAAGCACCATTGCTGCACACCCTCCTTCTGTGGGCCCCCCCTGTTGCTTAACCCTCTATTGTACACCCCCTCGCTGTGCTTCTCTGCTCCGCGTTCTCCTGTTGCACACTTCACTGCCTTAAGCTCGGTTTCCCTCCCTTTTCTTGTTGACCCACCCATGGCTCCGCAAAAACGTCAAAAGACTATCAGGGGTAGCCAAAGAGGTGCGTTCTCGGGTCGCTATCATCGCGGTCAAGGCCGCCATTTGGAATCCATTGAGGGCTCCTCTTCTAGCAGCCATGACAGGGAAGTACCTCAACGGTCTGAGCGCACCCAGGATGAGACAGCCTTAGCTCCGAACAATTAGAGGGGCAGAAGAGGCCCCAGGAAGTCCACCATTGCACACTCTGAGCTCCCAATGCCTCGAAAAACCGAGCCTCTCCTGATTCAAGAGCCCACGGAGGAGTATACAGACGTGTGGATCATGGATTCAGAAGGAGTTTGAACGAGAGTTCCAGATGCTGAGTACCGAGTCACTCCTATCATATGCGCAACCACTCTGAAGCCCTTGTGCGTGCCTTCTGCTAAGGAGGAGACCATTGCGCAGGAATATGGACGCCGCATCGAGGAGGAGGAGTCTGCTACAGAGGATGATGAAGGAACACCATGATTGCACGACTACTCGGTTCTTTTCTGTTTTATGTTATTTCAGCACATACTACAGATCTTTTTCTTTTATATGTGTCACATAACACTTTGCAAATAATGACTGAAGGGCTGGTTTCCTCCTAGGAGCCAGCACCACTTACCATCTTAGCTCAACGCCTATGTAAAATTTTCTTTTTGATCTAATATAGCTTAGCCTAACTTACCAAAAAAAAAAATCATAAAAAAATAAAAAAGATTATTCTTTAAATAAGTAATTTTTTTTTTTAATTATATAAAAATTTAATATTCCCCTTGTCTTGTTATAAATTTTTTTCCTCCCCTTTTTAATTATATTCTTCATCATTTATTATTAATCAAAATATATTAATTAAAAATTGTTAAAATAATTTATAATGGCTAGTTTTTAAACGGATATTTTTCAAACAACTAATTCCGGGTGATGTTTTATCCATGCTATTTTCCTTGTCCTGAGGATGAACCACATTAGTTGGTTTCGATTAAATCCTAATAATGTGATTAATCTGAAAGACATTTATCTACTTCAGGGATCACAAAATCTTCATTCTAACAAAATGAATTAATGATTAGTTATATATTATATAATTTTATTATATTTTTATGATATACATTTTATAATTTAATAATATAATTTTAATATATATACAAGTCCTAACTTATTTTGTTAATAAAAAAATAATAATATATTCAATACATTATTTATAGTGAATACTTTTCAATGTTATAATTATTAAGCATTATAGTATGTGGGGTCTTGGTTAAACAATGATGGGGTGGGTTTTTATAGCACTCATCACATGTTCAATTCCCTTCCCCGACCAGGGTGATGTATCTGGATATATTGATGAAGAGTATTAATTTTAATGTATTGAAAATATCCAAAGGCTAAAAAGAGCGATGAAAAGAAAAAGGAAAAGAAAGAACAAGAGGGAAACAAGAGGGAAACCTGGAGGGATGAAAGAGGAAAAGAAAGAACAAGAGAGAAACCTAGAGAGATGAACCCATCATCCCTGTTTTCTCAATTTCTAAGGTTTCCTTAACTAATAGTGATGGAAATTGGAAATGGTCAATCTTGATTTTTAAAACTACTTTAAATATATTTAACCAAAATAACATGTTAAAAAACCTAGATAACAATTCAATTTCATAAAAATTAAATACAATAAATCTACAATATAAATAAAAAATCATATTTTAAATATACAAACATATAACTATATCAAAAATACAAACGTATTAAATTTTAAAACATACCATTTTAAAAAAATAAGGTTAAAAATAATATATAAACAAATTTGTTTTTTTATTTGTTTTTTTTTTTTAAAGATGTGAAGTTTCACACTTTAACTTATGAAACAGTTTGTTTCTCTATTTGGGTTTTGTATTCTTTTCTTTTTTCTGTAAAATTTGACAATAAACTCTCTCAAGACCAAGACCATTAATTAAAGTTAAAATTTAAACAATGTGTCTTCAATCTTCAAACTATACATTTACACATCAAATTTAAAATGTTCTTCAGCAAATAATTTATTTAAATTGCAAGGATTACGGAGATAAATTCGATTCCAGATGAAGATATAATTACACTGATTTTATATACATATTTATCAAATTTAAAGGTCACGCACAATACGGAGCCACGTATGTTACAATCTTCCCATTGCTAAACTGTAAAATTTCCCTACTCCAACCACGTCTCTGAAACATATAAATGAATATATATGCGAGAAAGAGAGAACACCCCTCTGGTTTCTCTGAAACATATAAAGGAATATCATATCTATGAGAGAGAGAGAACACTTAAGCTAGCTGGTGAAGGCGCAGAGTGCTGAATATATTCAATTAAGGTAATGAATTATCAGATGTGTTGGTCATCATGGTGATGAATTCATCAAAGTTGACCTGCCCATCGCCATTTGAATCCACGCCTTTGATCATATTAAGGCAGTCACTGAGAGTGCAAGGCTCTTGCAGGCTCTTCAAAACTTCATGAAGTTCTTTGGGAGAGATTAATCCATTTCGGTCCTTGTCGAACATATTGAATGCATCCTGCAAGTCCTGGATTCTGCGCGAACTGCTTACAGTGTGGTCGGTGTTGAGAGCCACAAATTCCGGCAGGTCGATGAAACCATCTTTGTCCAAATCCGCCTCGGAAAGCATAGCCCCAACCTCTTCCTCCGTCGCATTCCCACCCAACGATCTCATCAAATCTCTCAGTTCCGACGCCGAAATCTTTCCGTCGCCGTTGGCGTCAAATTTCTTGAACACGTCCTCCAGCTCTGCAGCACTCGGCACCGCAGACTTGCTCGCACCGACACCGAACTTCTCTAATTTCTTGTCCGATACGCTATCGCTTCTTCGGCTCATCGACAGTTTCCGGCGTCGGTTGGATGGCGTTTTGTCGGAACCACCAGCCGCGCGTCTGCCGGAGTGATCCGACGCCGACGCCGACGCTGACGCCGGTCGAGATTTCGATGAAAATCTATTCGACATTTGTGATTGTCGACGCGGTGTGTCGGCCACTGTTTTCTTCCAGTGAAGAAACGACGGGCAACCCATTTTAATACTCGCCAGATTGAAAATTTCGATCTCTGCACAATCACAACTCTTCAATGCCCGAATAAAACTGAGCTCCGCGTGAATTGAATTGAATTCCTCGTTTGCCAGTATCCCCTTTAATATAATTACAAAAAGCAACCATATAATTCTTGATCCGGAAGCTATATCTGCTCTGCAACTTTGGATCCCCTAAAGCGGCTGACCCACAATTCACAAAAGGATTACTTCGAAGCAATAATATATATATATATTCATTGCTTTCACAATTATTATTCCAATTCACGAAGGTTGCAGGAAGTTTCGTTGAGATCAGCAGCACATTGCTTTCTGGAAGCAATTCAGAGTATCTAGTCCTATTCCTACTCCCTCGAAAGTGGCAGGAAATTTCCGTTATTCCTAACCCGTACGTACAAGTCTTGTACGCGCTTATGAAACTCTTCCCATTCTCATATGCGTCTCTCTCAAGTTGTCGGCGCTTACGGACGCGTTTTATATATTCAATTCCACTCGTGGAATGACAATCCTCGTGTTTGGCTTTTATTTCTTCTCTCATATCCAGAAGTGCTAATTTTTTCAAGTGTAACATCCGAGGTTAAATTGGAATAATGAATGTATAAAGGTTGTGAAGTATATATATATATATATGTATTCTATATTTACGTATAGTTTGAATTTATTAAACCTTGCTACCATCTAACCCAAAGTTACACCTTGGCTTGTCTTTTCACGAGGGCATGTCTTTTCAGTAGGGCTTAACTGATAGTTATCAATTCGTTTTAATGATCATACATAGCTTGTTTTTATGGCAAATCTAATTTTGGATTAACTTTTAAATAATTCGGCAACGTATGGTATTGGTGGTAATATTGTAATAAATTTTGGTTCTCGGAAATTCTGTCTCCGTGTTGGTTTGTAATTATGGTGGACAACTATGTGGTCTCCACCAAATAATTTAATTTTGGTAATGCCTACAAGTAAGTCATATAAATTCTCAGTATTATTCATAAACAAATAAAATTTCCAGTAGTAGAAAAGAACTTATCTGTTGTTCAATATTTTGATTAATGTTGTTGCTCTATATCTCGAGAGAAGAAATCACATTCTCGTCTCTCCCCTATGTTTCAAGTTTGAGTTATGTAAGTTAAACATAAATTCTGGAAGAGACCTCAGTACAATCCGGTCCAGACCTAGTACAATCCGGTCCAGTCTTCTATTCCAGACATAAATCAGAAAATTGGAGTATTCCACTTGTTAGCACCAGTTCGAGAATTCTTCTCGCAAATTTCCTTCTCCAGTTACCGAAGATAACCCCTCTTCCTCACTAGGATAACTCTTTATCCTCAGAGGTTGGGATAACTATTTGAACTGATTCTGTTCAACTAACTCTCAGTTCTTGAGTTACTTTTACCATTAGTTTATTATTTTTTTATAGAAATTACTTCCATAATTAATTTTATTTAATCAAAATTAATTCCGGTTCATAATGTACTATTTCAAAACAATAACAATAAATGTCTTAATGTCTTAACAATATAACTTAATCATCATTTAGCATTAAAGCCAGCTGTTACAGCAAGGACTTTTTGTTTTGTCTACAGACTGGAAGATTTTATTGTGAAACTTTATAGGGAAATGACAGAATTCAAAAACCAAAAAAAATAAATATATCTTATAAGTTATGCCTTTATCTTTATCTTTATCTTTAGTGTCGTGGACTTTAAAATAACTTCTTCCACCAAATAAAACTCTCTCAAAACAACCAATATATAATATACTTTTTCTTTTTTCATAAATGAGGATAATTATTGTATTAACCCAATATAAATTGACTCTCACTCATTATTATTATTTAAAAAAAATAACCTCGCCTAAAATTACCCTCCTCCTTTCAGCGAAATGCGGCAAACCCATTTTAAGAATTCTTACATTTTAATTTTAACACCACCCCCATATTGCTAGGATTATCCATTCAAATTTATAATTTTAATAAAGCCCTATTAAACTTCAATAAAATTATAAAGAAAATATTCTTCAAAAAATTAAAATGTTAGATATTGCTAGGATTATCCATTCAAATTTATAATTTTAATAAAGGCCTATTAAACTTATAGAAATTTATATATATAAAAAGTATACTTGAAAAAATAAAAATGCTGCCATAGAGTTCCACGGCCTGATTTCTGCGACTTCGAAATAATAAAATTCACATACCCTCCAGTGCATTGATTTTCATTGGCTTTGGAGTTTGAATCCGTGGCTTCGAAATAATCCATGGAAAAAGTTTGATTCAGAGGAAGTTGGTCCGAGATATTTTAAAATAATTGTCTATTGCTTGACAAATCCCTCGAAGCTTCATGTATTTTTTTGTAAGTAAAGGTATAGCGAAGGCAATATCACTTTCACCTTGGCTTCAACGTCAACAACAATTTGCTTGTGAGATGAGTATGGTATAGTATACACATTTTTCTTGCAGGACAGTTCTGTTTCGCTATTTCAATTGTAAGGTGATGAATGCTTGACGTAAAATGACACATCATATTTCTTACGTTTGGGAGTTTTTTTTATTTAGAGAGATTGAAGTTTTCATGTTTTTTAAATTAATTAATTATTATTATTATTATTTGTTTAATGTTTGAATTTTTAAAATGGTTTGTTTTATATCTTTTGATTTATTATTAATGATTTGTGATCATATGTGAACTAAAATTTATTTAATTATTTTAGGAAAAAAAAAGAAATTAGTGTTTTATGTAAATGATTATTAGGATGAGATGGAATTTGTAACGATTTTAGCGATGGATGCACCATTGTGGATGTGTGATACTGACAATATTTTGTATCAAGTCGTTTAATTACTTTCTCTTAGATTATGCCTCTAGCCTATGTGCCCTAGCGGAATCACCTATAGAGTTTGCATAATTAAGTTTGCTAAATGAATCCAACACAATAGCCACTTTCTTATACTTAGTCAATTCTTCAAGTTCACTTCTTAACTTAGCCAACAATTCATTTACTTCTTGAAAATGTACAATGAACAACAACAACAATAAACCAACATGAATGGTACATAGTGCAAACAATATACACAGAAGATGGAACTCCCAATAACAAATTCTCCATTGTCATTAATTATTAACTTAAAAACTTCAAGTATTGTATCACAAATTTACAAAGGGCCAGTCGTGGCTTAGACCAATGGACTACCCAATCTTTGTCAAAGTTACAAAGTCGCGCACAACCTTAACGCTTTCACCTTAACCAAAAATCCACAGAAACCAACTCTCTAAAAACAATGTGCCTAGAACCTATGCGACCTTGGCTTGGCTAGGAGAGCCTCACGGTGCCTTTCTCCTCTACGACTCATTGTTTTTCCTTAGCTGCGATTCCTGTGCTTTTATGCCTTCGTTCTTATGTTCCTATGTGAACTTTCTTGCTTCGTGCCTCTCCATCGTGCACTTCTTACTTACTTATATGTGTATTTAACAAAAATTTTGGTTTAGGCCAATGCCCCTTCAATACGTCAGGTCGACTTGTGTTGTGTGGACATGCCTGCCTAACTTTCCCGAGCCGACATACGTTCAAGTGCACTCACCCGTCACCTTGTCGTGCACGCTAAGCGATCACTAGCACTTCGCCCCACCTTCGTGTGGGTGCGCCCAAGGGTGTGTGCCTTTGTTGTTTGCCCGACACAATGTCCCATGACCGCCTCTTCATTCCAACTTGCTCATCTAGTTAGCTCGTGTTCTTGACACGACACGTTCAATTATGTTCGGCACTCGATGCCCCACCTTCTTGTGGGCGCTCCCAAAGCGCATGACCCATCCGACTATAGTTCTCCATGGCATGTCCAACCAAATCGATAACCATATATCTTATGTTCCCTTCATTTTATTTACTTCATGTTGGGCACACTTGTGTTCGTGTAGGTGATCTTGCCCATGCTTCACCATATTTAGGATGTCCTCTCAGTGGGTTGCTCTCACCTTTGTGTGGACATCCCGTCCCATCACTTTTTCTAAGCCAAACTGGGCACGCCCCTTGGGCGTGATCAAGCTAGGGGTCTAACATCCTCCCCCACTTCAAAATGGTTGTTGTCATTGAAAACAACTCCAGTCGACAGAATTCTTCGCCAAGCTCAACTTTTGATCTTGATCATTAAAGGAACATGATAAGTTTTCGTCTCTACCAAAAGTCATGCAACCAAAATCATCACAATTTGGCAGGAATGACATGTCTTCGGCCCATGGCGTTGTTGAATAGTCAGGTAGCTAATCTGATCATAACATCTCCTCCACAAGAATGCACGCATCCAAACATATCACAATTGTCATCACATCTTGTCGTCTTCATGATCTCTCATCACCATATTAAGAAAATGATAGCAAACCCATCCTCATCGCATGCTTGCGTCCCTCCATCTCCACACTTGTCCTCCTGCTCAAACATCTTGATCCATTGATCTACATCATCTTTTTGCAACCTTCTCATGTATGCATCACAATCTTCGTCCTCTCTACGATTAGTAGAAGTATGGGAATCCACCTTATATAATTGGGAAACCTTGCACTACAATGCATAAGTATCCATTGCCTCTAATAAATTTGTCAATCACAGAATGCTATCTAACAATGTTGCCATCACCTTCGCTTGTTCCATGGGCATGGTATCCGTGTGACCCAACCTCTCACAAACCTCCTTGTCATGTTGCTTCGCTTCCACACTCATCGTTGTTATCATATATGCGCATGTCATTTATCCAATAGTAGGAATGATCAATGGTTCCTCTCACCCGTCATGTATGAACAACATATTCAATGATGGCACATTCATAGCTTCATATTGCTTCATGAACTCCATACTAAGTACAGCTTCATAATCATCCAAGTGAATGATGGTGAAGTCAACCTTCCCATGCCATTATCCAATCTTCATCAACATGTCTTCCATAACTCCAAGGGTGTTGTCTCCTGTGAATTGATTGCCTTCACAGATGCTTGAGTTGGGGTAAACTTTAGCTGCAATCTCCTAGCAACCTCTTCTTGCATAAATTTGTGAGAAGCTTCATTATCTAGCATGATCAATAATGGATTCCCATTAATATCCGACTCGACATACATCTACTTATGTCTCTTGGGATTGTGTTTTAGGATAGTATCCTTTATGGAAACAACTCTGAAAACCTCCATAACTCCAATACAACCATGAGACGCTTGAGAAAATTTTTCTTTCTACTTCTCTAAGCCTTCTTGAATCATTGTGATAACCTTGTGTCTTATTGGGCAATTCTTTCCCTTCATATTTCCACCTGCCTTCGATCCATCTTCCTTAGAAGACTTCTCCTTCCCTTTATCAAACTTATTCTTCTTCTCTCCGTACTCTCTTCCTTTTTCTTTACCCTCATGGTAGTCTAGAAGTTTTTTAGCAGCTACAAATGCTTCTTCAAGATTCCGAATCTTCTACCTCTTTACTTTGACTAGTGCTTAAGGTTTGAGTCCAATCACAAAGTTGAACACCTTTTCCTTCTATGCCATGTCCGGAAGCTCTAACATCAAGCTTGAATACTCACATATGTAGGCTTGAATACTTCCTGTGTGCTTAATGTAATAAAATTTTGTTCATGCCTACCATGCCTTACTAAAATGAGCCATCAACCCTTCATTTATTCCCATGTGGTTACTTTGATAGCATTTCCAAGGGAACCCATCTCCATCCATATTATTCACCACATCTTCGCATATTTAATAAAAAATGACGTAATAGACTTAATATTCACTTCTTCAAAAGTGATCCCCAAAAAATCAAGATACTACTCCATATCCCATATGAAGTTCCCAAGTATCTTCACATTCCTTGTACCTTCATATGATTTTGGTTCCTTCACTTTCATATGGAACAAGTTTCCTAAAGAACCTTGCCCAATCAATTTCTTCAAGATCAAATGGTCATTCTTCAACTCGGACATACCTTTTTCTAACTTCCCAAACCTTCTAATTCCATCATCCTTCACTATGTCGAGGTCTCTAATTTTGTAGCCCACTTGATCAACTTTAGCCTCTATATATTCATTTCCGCTTCTCAAGTCCTCAACTTCAGTTCTTAGCTTGCCATTATCTTTAGCCAACACATCTACCCATTACAATACTCTTTGAAGCATCTCCGAAAACAACTTCGGAGACTCGCTGAATTATCCCATCTCTTGTGAGGGTACATATTCAATCACTTGCGACACTACTTCATTGTTATCCATGTTTTGGTTTTATTGTCTAGTCTTGACTATAGGGCCCAAACTTCAATTCTGCCAACTATCCAACCAACTGCTCACAAATTCAACTTATAAAAAATTCCCACCTTCGCAAAGGAGACTCTAAAATGGACTTGTTGGGAAAAATACTGAGAGGGGGGGGGTGAATCAGTATTTAGGACTTAATCAAAACTTTTTTACTTTTCCATTCACTAAAACCCATACGCTACTTTGTTGAAGCTAACTAGCGTATACACGTGGATATCCTTCATAAAAGTCGCGTATACACAGAGATCTTGTTATGTCATTAATTCTTCACTTATATCATTCCATCATTCATTCATTAGATGTTCAATAAACTGTAAACATGTGCGGTAAGAACAGAATAAATCATCACACATAAGCAACACACATGAAAACCAGGATTTTAGGTGGAAACCCAAGTCGGGAGAAAACCACCGCTGCTGTTGTCTCAGCCTTCAATATTTTATTATAGAGAAAACATATTACAACATATGTGCTGGCGCAGCCTCCTACCAGCACACAGGCACCCACCTGCACTCGTTTACCAGCCTCTCCTGGAAGGGAGCTATGACCCCCTGATCTCGTTTACCAGCCTCTCCTGGAAGGGAGCTATGACCCCCTGATCTCATTTACCAGCCTCACCTGGAAGGGAGCTACAACCCCCTGACTGAAGGCTACAACCCTCATCACCACCATGGACCATGTTTCATCAATTTTCACACTGGATCCAAAGCTTCCTTTAGAACACAACTTGCAGGCCACATTTCATCATATTTTCAGACTGGACCCACTCCATACATTTGAGCTCAATCATACATCATCAACAGATAGCAGTAACACAACATAACAGATCAGACATTTGATACTTCATACTTCAGAAAACCCTAATCTTCATACGCGCTTTCCTTTCACTGATCCTGCGTATATACGTGCCTTCGACCATACAAACCCGCGTATACTTCTGTACATATTACAGAGCTAATTTTACTGCCCATATGTGCTCTCTCTTCAGCAAACCCACGTATATACGCGCTTACTCTGCGGCGAACTAGCGTATAGTTCTTCAGACATTTAGGTCCTTGCAATTCTTCAGAACAGATACATCACTCAAATTTTACCCTTTACTTCAGACAGATGTTCGCCTCATCTCAGACCTAATCATTCCATAAATAGATCTAGCAGATACAAATACATTCCAGATCTAGATTCCCTTCTTCATCATTTCTTCATTGGTGCATCATACATTCAGATCTTTCATTCAACTGTAACCCTTTCCATTCAGATATGCTTCAGAGAGAAGTATTCATTCAAGCTCAGACTTCTTGCACACATTTTCACAATGAATTTCTTCTCCTTATATAGGTTTACCCTTTATCAATACCATGAGCCAAAACCACATTACTTTCGATGGTATTCCTGGACGGGGTCACATAGACGAATCATTACTCAATACAATGGGTCAATACCATGGTGGTTACCCCCGGTTTTACATATTTAGAGCGCTTTTTCCCATACGCGACTTGGCACGTTATTTCCCGCGTGCATACGCTACTTTGTCTAGACAAATCCGCGTATGCCTTGAGACATACTCTTTTCATCATGTTCTAGCACATACTGACATTCCTTCCATCATTACCTTCTGTACTCATTGTATATACATCAGATTTACATCATTTAATAATTTCATCAAGACATATTCCATCAGGGACAACTTCATCAAGTAGGTTGCCATCATCTTCATCAAGTGGGTTGCCATCAAGGACAACACTCAGCATCATATTGCCAACAATCTCCCCTTTTGGACTTGATGGAAACCACGATGGTGTTTGATCACCACAACAGATAGATACATTAAGAGTACAATGACACCATGTCACTCTTGACACCACTCTTTTTCTTTATTCAAATACCATGTCACTCTCCCCCTTTGACATCAAGGGCAAAGGGCGGACCAAAACCAACACAAGGTTTTTTTTCTCCTCTTGTAGAAGGAAGCGTTCTGCAGATCTGATGTACACTGAAGTGACCATGCTCCCCCTGAGTTCATGCTGAACCTAAAAACATATTTTTCAATGAAGTACATGACTCTATGACCTTCCTATCACTAATGACTCATACTTACATCAAAGATCCATCCAAGTGGATTTACATATGAGACTCAAATACCCAACCAAGTGGGTTTACACATCTCAACTCAACTACCCAACCAAGTGGGTTTACAAATTTGACTCAGCTACCCAACCAAGTGGGTTTACAAATTTTGACAAGTCCTTACATGACCGAATATTACAATTTTACATCATGGGTCTCAACAAGACCTTTTTATCAAATTACAAGTATGAATTTTTATGACCAATACCAGAAAGACCTCAAGAGAGAGATCATATTTCAGAATCATCATAATGCCAACAATGCATTATACTCAGCAAGACTAGTGCTCCCCCTGAAAATGTGCATCCAAACATCCTTTCCATATGTCCAAGGCTCCTCCTTAGCTTGTGCATTCTGAATACTTTTAACAGCAAGTCATTAGCAACAATCTCTGCATGATATGTCCGGATCTCCGAATCATAAGACTTCCATCATATCCAAAAGATATTCTTCATCAAATAAGCAATCCGGGCTCATCCATAATCTTCAACATGAGAAACCATGTATCATTTCATTAGCATGAGTATAACCAAAATAATGCTAACAGTACAATCATTAGCAGTCAGACTGATGCTCCCCCTGAACCTCTGCTCCTGATCTTCAGCTGTCATCCCAATTCTCTTATCATCAATGCATACGCGACTGTGTCTGTCGGAACTCGCGTGTATACGCGGATTTAGTTCACTGAGCCCGCGTATGGAAAGTGAATTATAGAAAATTTCACATTCCTCCATCTCCCCTTGAATTTTTCCTTCCTGTACCTGTCTTCTTCATGTCAGATGCTCTGTCAGCAATAATCATAACCAGATTTGCCAAATCAACCATGAGAATCATCATACATCGCTCCCCCTGTGACGATACATTACTAAGCTCCATAATGTATCTTACATCACTTCTGCAGTCATTAAGAGAAGTAAGCTTCAGAAGCTGATGAATGTAGTAGGGTCAATATTCCCTACGTTTCTGACCGGTCCTCCTTCTTTTTCCAAATTTGCTTGAACTTTCTAATTGTGTGCTGGAATTTCTCATATCTGTTCATTTTGCATTCTTTTTCAACATGTCCATATTTGTTACAAGCATAACATCTCATGTGACCAGAGAAGTAAGCATAAGGATCATAGTGTGTTTCTCTATTCTTCCTTCTATTGCAATTAGCAGCTTTATGACCATACTTGTTGCATGAAAAACAATATCCCTTGAAGCAACCATAGTACCTTCCTGAGTAGAATCTGTTTGTTTGTGGCTGAAACAATCTGCTTCTGCAATTGGCTGCAACATGCCCATAATTATGACACTTAAAGCATTCAACATTATTGAATGATTTCCTTTGAGAGTTCATGATTGCCGGTTGATCTTTTGTCTCTTTCAACACTTCAAGTTTTGCATTGACATCCTTTGAGTCTTTAACACTTCCTTGTGAACTAGATTCTCCTTTAACAGTTTCATGAAAACCAAGACCAAGTTTAATAGCAGGAGATCTTTGATTACTAAGAATATTGTCTAGAATCTTAGTACTATCTTGAAACCTCAAGAGTTTATCCTTTTCTTCTAATTTACCTTTGAGAATGTTTACCTCAACCTCCAATTTTTGGCATTGCTGCTTCATACTTTCTTCTTTCCTTCTTCCTTCTTCTACTTGATCATTCAGATTTAGAATCTCTTTTTCAACCCATTTTCTTGTTCTTCAAAAGTTTGTAAGAGTTTTTCATTCTTCTTATTCGATGCTTCGAGATCAGCTTTTAGAGAGATGATTTCTGCTTCAAGTTCTTCATTCTTCTTATCTGACATTTCCAGGTCTTCTTTGAGAGAGATGATTTCAGCATCAAGTCTTTCATTCTTCTTGTTTGAATCT
This sequence comes from Pinus albicaulis, assembly GCA_034641835.2. Lineage (NCBI taxonomy): Eukaryota > Viridiplantae > Streptophyta > Pinopsida > Pinales > Pinaceae > Pinus > Pinus albicaulis. The sequence continues at coordinate 68,130 of JAXQQM020083940.1, read as the reverse complement.
TCCAGATCTTCTTTAAGGGAGACGATTTCTGCTTCAAGTCTTGCATTCTTCTTGTTTGAATTTTCGAGATCTGCATTTAGATCGTTGATTTCTGCTTCTAATCTTTTAATTCGAATGGATGCATAAGCATGAAACCTTTGATACTTGTTTGTCTGTCCATTCAGTATTTCTATCTGTTCTTTCATTTGAGAGATCATCTCATCATAGATAGATTCTTGTCCTTTAGATGCTCTTTGTTGTTCTTCAATTTTAATCTTGAGAGCTTCTTCTAGATCCATGACATTACTTTCACTATTTTCACCATTGCATGCACAAGAAAGTGAGTCACAAGAACAATTATCAATTCCTGTTTTATCTTCTTCATTTTCTGCTGCACATGTTTTCTGAGATATCTCCTTTTCAGTAGCCTTCTTCTTTTGCTTCCTTCTCATCGTGACGGATCTCCTTCAAGCGATCAAGCTTTTGTAGAAGAACCTGCTCTGATACCAATTGTTGGGAAAAATACTGAGAGGGGGGGGGGGTGAATCAGTATTTAGGACTTAATCAATACTTTTTTACTTTTCCATTCACTAAAACCCATACGCTACTTTGCTGAAGCTAACTAGCGTATACACAGAGATCTTGTTATGTCATTAATTCTTCACTTATATCATTCCATCATTCATTCATTAGATGTTCAATAAACTGTAAACATGTGCAGTAAGAATAGAATAAATCATCACACATAAGCAACACACATGAAAACCAGGATTTTAGGTGGAAACCCAAGTCGGGAGAAAACCACCGCTGCCGTTGTCTCAGCCTTCAATATTTTATTATAGAGAAAACATCTTACAACATATGTGTTGGTGCAGCCTCCTACCAACACGTAGGCACCCACCTGCGCTCGTTTACTAGCCTCTCCTGGAAGGGAGCTACGACCCCCTACTCTTGTTTACTAGCCTCTCCTGGAAGGGAGCTACAACCCCCTGATCTCGTTTACCAGCCTCACCTGGAAGGGAGCTACAACCCCCTGATCTCATTTACCAGCCTCACCTGGAAGGGAGCTACAACCCCCTGACTGAAGGCTACAACCCTCAACACCACCATGGACCACGTTTCATCAATTTTCACACTGGATCCAAAGCTTCCTTTAGAACACAACTTGTAGGCCACGTTTCATCATATTTTCAGACTGGACCCACTCCATACATTTGAGCTCAATCATACATCATCAACAGATAGCAGTAACACAGCAGAACAGATCAGACATTTGATACTTCATACTTCAGCAAACCCTAATCTTCATACGCGCTTTCCTTTCACTGATCCTGCGTATATACGCGCCTTCGACCATACAAACCCGTGTATACTTCTATACAAATTACAGAGCTAATTTTACTGCCCATATGCACTTTCTCTTCATCAAACCCGCGTATATACGTGCTTACTCTGCGGTGAACTAGCGTATAGTTCTTCAAACATTTAGGTCATTGCAATTCTTCAGAACAGATACATCACTCAGATTTTACCCTTTACTTCAGACAGATGTTCGCCTCATCTCAGATCTAATCATTCCATAAACAGATCTAGCAGATACAAATACATTCCAGATCTAGATTCCCTTCTTCATCATTTATTCATTGGTGCATCATACATTCAGATCTTTCATTCAACTGTAACCCTTTCCATTCAGATATGCTTCAGAGAGAAGTATTCATTCAAGCTCAGACTTCTTGCACACATTTGCACAATGAATTTCTTCTCCTTATATAGGTTTACCCCTTATCAATAACATGAGCCAAAACCACATTACTTTCGATGGCATTCCTGGACGGGGTCACATAGATGAATCATTACTCAATACAATGGGTCAATACCATGGTGGTTACCCCTGGTTTTACATATTTAGAGCGCTTTTGCCCATACACGACTTGGCACGTTATTTCCCGCTTGCATACGCTACTTTGTCTAGACAAATCCGCGTATGCCTTGAGACATACTCTTTTCATCATGTTCTAGCACATACTGACATTCCTTCCATCATTACCTTCTGTACTCATTGTATATACATCAGATTTACATCATTTAATAGGTTCATCAAGACATATTCCATCAGGGACAACTTCATCAAGTAGGTTGCCATCATCTTCATCAAGTGGGTTGCCATCAAGGACAACACTCAACATCATATTGCCAACAGGACTGTCATGACCCTAACACCATCGTGGTGTAATATCCAAAAATAGGGAAAGAAAGTAATATAAAAACAATAACTGGAAACTACAACTATATACAAATAAATTGTAAACACCATGAAAATAGAAAAAACAACTGAGTCATTTTATTATTAAGGAGGTGAAACACAAGTACAAACAATGCTAAAAAATAGCATCACTCAAGCCGACAGAGATGGATAGAGTGACCCTTAATTCCTCTCACTGAAAGCACCATGTAACTGTTGATATGTTGGAGGCCATACTGCACTCTCCTTGCTAGAAATGCTAGAAATATAATTGTTGGCTGAAAAGGGATGCATACAGCATGTTGTTTCGGAGCTTAGATAATGCTAGGATTTTAGATCCGGGCTCTATGATGAAAACGCAGAATAACCCATAAATGATTTCCAAATTGGATCACCTTGGAAAATCACCCTCCTAGGGGTTGCAATACATAATTGCTGGGTATGCAGATCTATGGAATGAACTAAAGATATAATAGCTCCAATAACACATAATCAAATAAATGCATGAAGGGTTGATCCCTTCTCCTGATCTCCAAGCTAGAATCTTGAGATCTAGCTCCTCCTTCCTCTTCTCAAGTTGCACTTGTTGAATGCACAACTGCTGGAATGGAATGCACTGTCAAGAGGGCTAAAGATATAGCCTAATGCTAGGTGATGAAATATAGCTCACAACTGATGGAAATAATCTCAAAAAATTAATGGGATGATTCCTCACAGGATTCCAAGCTGAAATACTTGGAACTTCTTTCTTCCGCTGGATCTACCCTGCTAGATTGCGCAATTCCTGGAGGAATTGCTGCTGCATGGAGGTGTAAAATGATGGCCTAATGAATAATGTCACAATGATACTCTTGGAAGACTGAACATGAAGCACAATGTGAAAGACTGATCCCTCCATCGGTTTGCTAGCTGAAATTCTAGAAACTAGCTTCCTCCTCTCAAACCCTCAAGCAGGAATGCATAATTCCTGAATCTGTATGTGCTAAAGAGAGGGGATGAATGTGGCACCAATGCCTAATTATGAATGGCTGCTCAAAGAAACCTTCCCAGAGTAGGCACTCGAAGTCCCCCGTGGGTAAGGGTGGGATTCCCACTTGGGAACACCCGTGCGCTAAACAACACTACAGACTTAACTAAACAGCTGAAGCGTGCAAATAAATGTCAAATGAAAATACAAGATCTAAATCCAAAATCATCCTTGTATGGTTTCCCTCACCTTCCTTTTCTGCTTTGTGATCCTCCCTTAGCCTTGGCCCACCTCATTACTACGCTGCACATGTGGTCACTAGCCTCCATGAAGACTGTGTTGTCTCTCTATGATCTCCATCATTTCTGAATTTAATCTCCACTCTCTCCATCATGTGTGCATTTAATGCACCACTTCCTCCACCACTTCATCATTATTTCTCTATGATCTTACTTTTATTCCTCCACTATCTCCATCATCTTCCTCATTAATGTTCCATGATCTCCACTCTTCCTTCATTAATAAGTTGCTCCACTACTCTGTAATGCTGATCTACTATCTAACCAACCCACATTCACACAAAAAAATGGATTTTATTCATCCATGGGGTTTATGGGTCCCTCCACCCTTTTATTTACTTAACTAATTAGGAAAATTAAGAACTCTAATATTCCAATTAACTAATGGAAAATTTGGAATATTACAGTCCTCCTCGCCAAAATGTTGCTTGTCCTCAAGCAATTACAAAAGTAGATGTTGCAGAAATCCATCTCCCCCCAAATGGCATTCTCAAATGGAAGGTCTCCCCATCTTCTCCAATGTGCTATGTATGCCCATATCCATACCTGCCTCTCTAAAATGCCTAGAATGGCCTCCAACTGTGTAGTCAGATGCCTCTCCTCATCAATGAATCCCCAAGTGGCAACCATCTGCTGTCCAAGAGCCTCCTCTCTGCATGAGATATATGAAATGGAGTGGTCTCTTCCCCAAGTGAAAAGTCCCAACTGATAAAATATCTCTCCAACCCATGCTACATATAATATATTGTGTCTCTCCATGCTCTCATCCTTGTCCCTCTTGGCCTTGCTTGCTCCAAGCATCATCTCAACACCGTGAAAATAGGAAATAGAGATATATGGGTTGACATGTGAAATGTCGGACCATACTCTGCCAATATAAACCATCGCAACAATGCCTCTTGCTGCCATATCACACCATCATCATACCAGGTATGGTAGCCATACCCTCTCAAGAGAAGCCATCGCAACAATGACTCTTGCTGCCACACCACCTAATCATCATACCAAGTATAGTTTCCATACTCTCCTAACAGAAGCCAATGCAGTAAGGCCTCATGTTTCCATCCTATATCATCATCATGCAAGGTACGGGAGAATATCAGCCCATACTCTCCCAAGAGTAACCAAAGAAACAATGACTCTTGCTACCACCTCACATCATCATAAAGCAAATCATGGAGCAACAATATACTGATTGACATGTAGAATGTCACTTCAAAACAACATATCCAAGCTCCCTGCTTCCACATCATGTGAGTGCCATGCAATTTCCCAAACAATAACACACCCATTGACATAGGGTATGTCATGTGATGGCCAAACTCTCTCAATAGTAACCAATGAAACCATGTCTCTCGCTGTTGCATCACACCGATGTTATGCAAGGAATGGATCATTTAAACATGAAATGTGGGGTAGTAACCATACTCACCCAAAAGAAACTAGCACTGACATGCTTCTTTCTGCCCCGTATCATAGATATTCAAGTAGCCTTTCAACCACTTGCTCATCATCCTCACCCATCCATCCAATTGTGGGTGATGACTCGTATCATGCTCCAACTTGGTATCCACCCAATGGATAATAGCACCCTCCTCATTCTGATGACAATATTTGCACTCCATGATATGTTGAAGTGAAACCTCCTTGAGGTCCCTCCATGAGATACTCTCACTGATGGCTCGACAGAACCTATGAGGTTCTGAATATGCTGTAGGCAGAAGCTTCTCTTTGAGCTGTGAGATGCTCATCAAGAAGGCTCTATCCTGATAATGGAAGATGTTATCCATCACAAGATGTCTATCATCTACCATCTGCCCATCCAATGCTTCATAAGTGAAGCAGTCATCGGAATGCTCCAAGAATATTAGGCCCCCAACTCATCACTGCTCCTCAGTGACAGCGCTGCTGATCTCCATTATGGTGCATCTGCTGCCTCATGGTCATACACAATGCTGAACTCATATTCCTGCATTGTATTGATTAGGATTATGCTCATCCTATCCTCTGAAACTCCACACTCCAACACAAAGTGTTGTGTGCAACTCAACAATGAAAAACTGGGATGGCTATACATCTCCTCCTTGAACAAGTCAAGGGTCCTCTGCACTATGATAGTTTGCTACTCCAAATTAGCAAGGTGATCTAACCCTTGGTCATGCAATTTCCCTGATGGCATGATCCCACAAATACCAAGTTGAGGTGCTGAAACAATATGGGATGGAAATGTTTGAAAAAATTGGATCAACTGATACTTGGGAACATCTTGCAAAGCCACAAGAGTTCCTCCAACCAGTGCAATGGCTTCTCCAACTGCTGGTGATGGTGATGGTTGCTCCTTTACTACTACACCAACAATAGTATCTACCTCCTACTCCTCATGTACCTTTTGAATCATGCATGAGACTCTCAATGTCAAGTGCTCAAGATCATATTGCAAAGATGCAAGTGTTATTTCTCCTTATGCAATTACTTCTGCAACTGGTGGTGGTGGTAGTTGCTCCTTTTCCGGAGTGATAGTGCTGACATCTTCCCTTTTCTCCTCCTCTACTTTCTCATTAATGTCGGGAAATATATTTATGGAAAGTGTCTCCAGTTTTCTTCTATCAAACCACTTTACCAACCTATGAGTGAAGTCTCCATAAGCAGTCACTCTTGCATGTTTCATATGGATGAACCACCAATCCTTTGCTTCACCTTCAAGGTGCAGCGCTGCAATCTCAACAACCTCTTTCCACTACTGGGTGTAGCTGGAAGAATGCATATAATTCCTTCCTCCAAGCCTTTGCTCTTCTTTTGGATGACCCATCAAAGGTAGGAAAGAAGAATCTATTTTGTATGTGCCCTTTCCTTCTACTACTGCTCTGGGGTCTCCATTTTTCTTTGATCTAGAAAAATTGTTGGAGAGTTATATTCTTCTATAATGCTCTAGACTAAGATTTTTACTCTACAAGATAATTAATTAGAGTCTCATGTTATAAGCATCCTCCATCTCCATGCCCTTCATCTCCTTTTGCAAAGAAAGTGGACATAGTAGAGTGTTGTGGAGTTCTCTACATTGCCGGTTTCTTCTGCTACTGATAGGAAGTGCTTGGACCTTCCTCATTCTGAAACCTTCTTGAGGTCTCTCTTTGCCTCTCCCTTCTCATTTCTTTGACCTCCTTGGAGAGATCCTGTATAGATATAAAGAGAAGTGTGGCAAAACTTAATCCCTCCATCATTGTAGATCTCTACTTTCTGCTTCTTCTTCTAATGTCATGAAATGTATTTCCCACAAGCTAAGCCAAAGATCATGCTCTGATACCACTTTAATATCCCAAAATAGGGAAAGATAGTAATATAAAACAAAATAATTGGAAACTACAGCTATGTACAAATAAACTGTAAACACGATGAAAATAGATAGAACAAATAAGTCATTCTATTATTAAGGAGGTGAAACACAAGTACAAACAGTGCTAAAAAATAGCAACACTCAAGCCGAAAGAGATGACTAGAGTGACCCTTAAGTCTTCTCACTGAAAGCACTGCGTAAGTGTTGATCTGCTGGAGGCCATATTGTGCTCTCTCTACTGGAAATATAACTGATAGCTAAAAAGGGATGCGTAGATCAGGCTTTTTTGAAGCTCAGATAATATCAATATTTCAGATCCAAGCTCTATGATGAAAACCCATAATAACCCAGCAAGGATTTCCAGATTGGATCACCTTGGAAAATCACCCTCCTAGGGCTTGCAATACATAACTGTTGGGTATGAAGATCTATGGCATGAACCGAAGATATAATAGTTGCAATAATACACAATCAGCTCAATGCATGAAGGGATGATCCCTTCTTCTAATCTCCAAGCTAGAAGCTTGAGATCTAGCTCCTCCTTCCTCCTCTCATGTTGCAGCTGCTGAATACACAACTGCTAGAATGGACTACACTATCAAGAGGGATGAAGTTGTAGCTGGCTGCTAGGTGATGAAATATAGCTCACAATTGATGGAAATAATCTCACCAAAGTGAGGGGATGATCCCTCATAGGATTCCAAGCTAAAATACTTGGAACTTCCTTTCCCCACTGAATCTACCCTACTGGATTGCACAATTCTTGGAGGAATTGCTGCTGCATGGAGGTGTAAAACTATGGCCTGATGCCAGATATCACAATGCTGCTCCTAGAATACTAAACTGGAAGCACAAGGTGAAAGGATGATCCATCCATCAGTTTCCTAGCTGAAATTCTAGAAACTACCTTTCTCCTCTCAAACCCTCAAGTAGGAATGTGTAATTCTTGAATATATATGTGCTGAAGAGAGGGGATGAATGTGGAACCAATGCCTGATGATGAATGGATGCTCAAATAAACCTTCCCAGATTAGGCACTAGAAGTCCCCCGTGGGTAAGGGTCAGATTCCCGCTCGGGAACACCTGTGTGCTAAAAAATACTGTAGACTTAATGAAAAGAAATGTCAAATGAAAATATAAGATCTAAATCTAGAATCATCATTCTATGGCTACCCTCACCTTCCTTTTATGCTTTGTGAGCCTCCCCTAGCCTTGGCCCACCTCATTACTGCACTGCACATGTGGCCACTAGCCTCCATAAAGACTGCACCGTCTCTCCATGATCCCCATCATTTCTACATTTAATCTCCACTCTCTCCATCATGTGTGCATTTAATGCACCACTTCCTCCACCACTTCATCATTATTGCTCTATGATATTACTTTTATTCCTCCACTATCTCCATCATCTTCCTCATCAATGCTCCATGATCTCCACTCTTCCTTCATTAATAAGCTTCTCCACTACTCCATAATGCTGATCTACTATCTAACTAACCCACATTCACACACAAAAGTGTATTTTATTCATCTATGGGGCTTATGGGTCCCTCCACCCTTTTATTGACTTAATTAATTAGGAAAAGTAAGAACTCTAATATTCCAATTAACTGATGGAAAATTCAGAATATTACACGTGGGAATTCATCACCAGTGAGATTTCGTATCAAGGAACTCAACTAATTTGTCCTAAACTACGCCTCTAGCCTATGTGCCTTAGTAGAGTCACCTATAGACTTTGCGAGATTAAACTTTCTAAACGAATATAGCACAATAGCAACTTTCTTATACTTAGTCAATTCGTCAAGTTCACTTCTTTAATTTAGCCAGTAATTCATTTACTTCAACAAAATGTACAATGAAAAACAACATCAGTAAACCAACATGAAAATTACATAATGCACAACAATAAATATGGGATGGGGAACTCCCAATAAAAAATTCCCCTTGTCTTTTATTAACTTAAAAAATTCAAGTAATGTACCACAAATTTATAAAGGGCCAATCATGGCTTATACCAATGCACTACCCAAGCTTCTTCAAAGTTACAAAGTCATGCACAACCTTAAGGCTTGCACCTTGACCAAAATCCCACAGAAAACCAACCCTCTGAAAATAGTGTGCCCAGAACATATGTTACCTTCTTGGCTTGGCTAGGATAACCTCACAATTCCCTTGTCTTATGTGACTCGTTCTGTTTCCTTAGCTGCGATCTCTGTGCTTCTGTGCCTTCTCTCTTATGTTCTTTTGTGAACTTGCTTGATTTTTTCCTCTCCATTGTGCACTTCTTCTTTAGTTATATGCATCTTTTCCCAAAATTTTGGTTTAATCTGACACCCCTTCAATACATCGGATCAACTCGTGTTGTGTGGGCATGCCCGCCCAACTCGCCTGAGCCGAAAAACCTTCAAGTGTGCCCACATGTCACCTTGTCATGCATGCCAAGCGATCACTAGTGCCCGGGCACCATGCCTTCATATGAGCGCGCCCAAGGGAAAATGACTTCATTCTGTGTGCCCAATGCAACATCCCACAACCTCATCTTTGTTCCAACTCACTTTTCTGGTTAGTTCATGTGATAGGCATGACACGTTCAATTGTGTTGGGTTACTGATGCTCCACCTTCATGCGGGGGCACCCAGGGTGCATGGACCATGCAACAATCATTCTCCATGGAATGTATAACCAAACCAAAAACCATATATCTTATGTTCCCTTCATTTGATTTACTTCATGTTGGAAGAATGAATGATATTTAACGTCCACGAGACTAAAAATAGTCTATGGGACTACCAGATTCCTTGTATTTTTCCCTATGTAATTCAATCCTTTTCTTACTCAAATTGATGATGATATGACCCAAAATTATAATAGTTCCCTCGCTGAAAATACAATGCACAGATTTTATGCTAACATAATATGATAAGTGCCCCTGATGTCTCTGAAAGCATCACATTCCAAAATGAAATTATTTTCTGATTCCACTGCCCCAGAAGTGCAAAAAGTTCATACCCTTTCTTCCCAAGCTTCTTAGGTCTCTTCCACCATCTCGTTTCACACCTAAGTTGATGTGATTTAGTTCTTAATTGAGCAATAAGAACCTTTTCTCTCCACAAAATTCTAGCTCCAATGTACTCGTTTTGTTGGAGATCACAAGTGGGGTTGAATTCCTGAACATAATACTTCTTCATTCTACCCAACTCTTTTCCCCATATATCCTTACAGAACTTCTCGAGCACAAAATTCTTTAAATCCTTACTATTTGTGGGACATGCATTAAGGTAAATATTCCATTTTTGCATCCATTTTTTGTTTTGTCTCATCCATGATTTATTTATTTCACTCATACCTTCATTGAAGATAAATTTCGGCCATCTATCTCCTCCCATTTTCTCAATTCTTTTTAGATAACTTATAATACGCACCATGGAAATTTATTTGATGGGAGCTGCCCCTGTTTCACTCAACATTATCTCATAGGGAATCATAATTTTTATTTTTAACTTGTTCATGATCAAGCGTTTTTTAATTTTTTGAATTTGTTTCCATTTTGAAAGAGGGATGCTGCTAGCCCATAATTCACACCAATATAATAGCACTGGACAAAATAGGAGTCCAAAAAGTATTTTTATCATGTTCCAATCCCATAACTCTGCCTCTCTACATATGTTTTGAAGTGCATACAATTCTTTCCACCCTCCTAAAATTATTTTCTTTCTGCAATCCTCCCAATTAAGCTTGTTGTTGAAATCGATCCTGAGGTACTTGTATTCATTTAATTCTTCAAGAATGTTGCCTTCAACGAAGAAATCATGCTGGCTTTGCTTCCTTTTATTAGAGAAAATCATTATTTTGGTCTTACTAGTATTGACTTGCATCCCCACTACTTCACAAAAATTCTCATGGAAATATAGGTGCATCTGCAATCCATGGGACGATTTAGTAACCAACACAAGATCATCAACATAAAGAAGAATATTTATCAAAAACTCCCCCAATCGAACACCATCCCCGCCTTGCAAATTTAGCCAAATTTAGCCACTCTTACAGTTTGTCAATATATAAACCAAAAAGGGTAGGGGATAAATGGCAACCTTGCTTGACTCCGATGTCGCTTCTAAAACTTTCTGAAATGCCGCTGAAGTTCTAATTTTGACTTTCACCTCTTCATAAAGCCTATGAACAAAAACTCTATATTGTAAAGGAATTTCAAGTTCTTCCATTCTACGCCACAACTTATCTTTGTTGGAAATAATGAGAGGAGGGTGAATCAGTATTTCTTTTCAATTTTTAATTTTTTCTAGTTAAATTCTTCACAATAAAAAACAGAGAGCTGTATAATAATACTATTATTAAGGATCAATAACAACTTCAATCCTTTTTCAAATAATTGAGTATAATAGATGTGAGAGGGCACCAACCCTTCAATGAATCAGGCACCAACCTGTTGGCAAGAACCAACTTGGACTTCAATGAGGCTTCAACCTTTAGGGCTTCGACCCTATCTTCTCAATGCACCAACCTTGGATTTTAGAGGCTCCAACCTCTAGGAAAACAATCCTTTTGTATTGATAAAATGAGTAATGTAATTACTTGGTTACTTGAATATCTTCACAATATTATGCACTGTTCAACACTTCACATGTCCTATAGTTTCATAACACTTAATGCCTCATTTCTCACTGATTTTTACTTCATTGTTCAGAGTTATGCCATCAAGTTCATCACTATCCCAACATCCAAATATTCTTATTCATCACACAGGTCTGAGGCTGCAACAAGTGGAGTCCTAAAAGTGTAAAAACTCCACAGATCAAAAGCTTCACCGAGACTGTTGAAGGTTGCAACAAGAAACAGTGAAATTGGCATCTGGAAACAACATCTTTGATCCTAGTGAAAATTAAGCACCTACACTAGGTGGGGCCCACACATGCTATTTTTAGGTGGAGGTATATTTATAGATGCATGAGAAAATTATATATATAGATGATGTCTATCTATAGATGGTTGAGAAAATTCTATTTATAGATGATTTTCTATTTATAGATGTATGTGTGAGTTCTATTTATAGATGCATGCCGACTATTATTATCCCTTAATAATAGTTGGACAATAAACAATAATCTATTCTCAATGAGAACTTGGAAATAGTTAACTGAAGTGGAAAATGATTTAGTTAAGTGAATTTCGAGTTTAAGTGGTTGGTTGGTGGGACATGCAAGTGGAATTAGTTGTAACTAAGTGATTCGAAGTTGTAACAGAGTTGGATGTGTAGTTATGTGAGTTTTAAAGTAGTTTAACTCAATTAAGTGAGTTAAACTCAGTTGTGCTAGTTGTAACTAAAGATACACTAGTGAGATATCAGTGAATTAATTATTAGTTAATTCACAATCAGTGGTATCACATGCAACTAAAGACTTACTACTGTCAACTATATGCATGTCAGATCCAGTGGACACCCAATTGAGATGTAGGTGAAAGGGACAATTTGACTATTAGTTGTGACATTAGTGGGTGCACACATGCAATCACACACACATTGGATGTGCCTATGAGTATCGTGCAGTCAAGATAGGCTAGAATGATTCATTCAGAGGTTCTTGACCATCAGGGATTGTGCAGTGGAGGCAGTAAATTGGCGCATGTATTTGCCAATTTTTGTATTGCAGTATGAGACGATTGTATATTGTACTGAGAGCTCTTAAATTAGAGTTTTGTATGCGATTGTTTCATGATCCATGATATATACATAATATATGATAGTGGGGTTTTGAGCTGTAAGCTTTCCCCAGGAATATTTGGTGTTGTGGTTTTGATCTATTCTTATTTTCTTCATGTAATTAGCAATTTTGTTGTTTTTAATTCCAAAAAATATTTGTAGAAACGATTCAGTATTTAAATTTAGTACATTGCTAGATTGGGTGAATCCAAGATATACATGCATGTTGTATAATTTATACATGGTATCAGAGCACATAATATTTCAATTTTGAAGCAGGAGCTGAGTTTGTTGGTGGAAATAATTCAAATTTGCAGAAATATTTTCTTGGTGCTATAGTTGAGTAAACATCGAAATGGCTTTCAATGTCTTGCGGCTAGAGTATGCACTCGAGGGTAGCTCGAACTACATTTCTTAGAAGACATGATGAAGGCGGTGCTCAAAGATAATGGCTTGAAGGAATTCATTGACAAAGATGTTTCTAAGCCTACTTTGACAGATGTTGCATTACTTGATGCATGGCTAAAAGAAAGTATCAAGGGCGAGGAGGATTCTTTTGGAAGGTGTACAAGACCACATTGTCTCAAGCCTTCATGGGAAAGCCACACCATATGCTATGTGGAAGGCTTTGACGGATCTATTCCAAAGCAGTAGCAACCATAGGAAATTGGCACTGAAAGATAAACTCAGGAAGATCAAGATGGAAAAGAACGACACTATTTCGGTATAGTTAACGAAGTTTGTCCAATGTAGGGATGAGTTTGGGAGTGTAGGAATAAGTGTTTCTGATGATGATTTGGTGATTTTGGCTCTCTTGGAACTTTCTAAGAGTTGGCACAGTTACGAAGACTCTGCTATCAACAGACGGGAAAAATTACCGGATTGGGAACGACTATGGTCAGATCTAGTGCAGGAGGAGTTCAGGCGAAACACCAGAGATGGCTCTTCATCAAAGCATGATGATGAAGAGGATTGTGCTTTGGTTGCTATGGCGAAGAAGGAGAAGGGGAAGAAATTCCATTCTAAATCTGAGGCCAGTGAAGATGGCAAGGAGCACAACATGTCCAAAGTGAAGTGTTTTCACTGTCACGAGTATGGGCATATTGCCAAAAATTGTCCACGTAAGAAGAAGAACAAGATGGCTACTAGAGCTGCAGCTGGTGAGGCTCTTGCCTCGCAATTTGATATTGAATTCTCATTGATCTCATGCATGGTGTCAAGTGCATTGGGATCAGGGTGGTACTTGGATAGTGGTGCTTCCTTTCACATGATGGGAGATAAGAAAATTTTCAGTGACTTGGTGGAGAAAGATCTCTAGATGCATATTGAGTTGGGCAACGATGGACAATACAGTGCGACTGGCATTGGTACCATTACCTTTCAAAGGGCGTGAAGTAAACTCTTTCATTTAAAATATGTAATGCATGTATCTGGTTTGAAGAAAAATTTAGTCTCAGTCGCAATGTTAAAGGATAGAGGCTATGATGTTGTCTTTAGTGAAGGAAAAGTTTTCCTGTGACACAAATCAACAAGCAAGCCAAGAAGGTTAGGATTCGAGTTAAGAATATTTATAGACTTGATGTAGATGGGATTTCTACAGAGCTTCCTACTATTGGGAAGTGTGGTAAATCCATGCAATTTATGCTTGATAGGGAGTTGGATTTGCATGCAGGTAAGAGTGAAGCTCGGGATGTGGAGCATCCAAAAGATGAGGATCATGGAGTGGGAGAAACCACTCATGCAGAGAAATTTTGTGCCAGATGGGAAGAGGGAGTGCATGCAGCTATACCACTAGGTGAGATGTGGGGCAACATGCATGAATAATCCCAAGAAGAAATTTTGGGCAAGATTCATTGAGATGGTGTGGATCTCATGAATCAAACCTAGCTACGAGGAGCCCACAGTGCAGTAGTAGCATGATCAGTTTGATTGATGCAGTCAGATGTCATGAGGACATGAAATCAAAGTGACAATGTCAGATACTAGAGCGCGGATCGGAGTTGACAACAAGTACAAAGTGCATGGATGCAAAGGTCAACAGTGCAATGGATCCAGAAGACATGTGTAGTTGGTACTAGCAGAAGTTAGAAGACTTTGATTATAGGTGCATTATACTGATTCAGTTGTTTGGAGGCTATTCAGTTTCGGAAGTGTTGCATGTGTGAGAAACACTAGAGAATTGTTGCATACAAGGGTTGTAGGGTGCATGCATGGAGTTGCATGGCACATGCAAAGGTTGCAGGGCGCATGCATGGAGTTGCATGTCGCATGCAAATAAATTCCTTTCTTGTTGAGAGGGAGTTTTGAAGGTTGCAACAAGAAACAATGAAATTGGCATCCGAAAACAACATCCTTGATCCTAGTGAAAATTAAGCACCTGCACTAGGTGGGGCCCACACATGCTATTTTTAGGTGGAGGTCTATTTATAGATGCATGAGAAAATTCTATTTATAGATGCTGTATATTTATATATGGTTGAGAAAATTCTATTTATAGATGGTGTTCTATTTATATATGTATGTGTGAGTTCTATTTATAGATCAAATGTCTATTTATAGATGCATGTCGACTATTATTATCCCTTAATAATAGTTGGACAATAAACAATAGTATATTCTCAATGAGCACTTGGAAATAGTTAATTGAAGTGGAAAATTAGTTAGCTAAGTGAATTTTGAGTTTAAGTGGTTGGTTGGTGGGACATGCAAGTGGACTTAGTTGTAACTGAGTGATTCAAAGTTGTAACAGAGTTGGATGTGTAGTTATGTGAGTTGTAAAGTAGTTTAACTTAGTTAAGTGAGTTAAAATTAGTTGTGCTAGTTGTAACTAAAGATACACTAGTGAGAGATCAGTGAATTAATTATTAATTAATTCACAATCAGTGGTCTCACATGCAACTAAATATTTACTACTGTTAACTACATGCATGTCAGGTGGAGACCCAGTTGAGATGTAGGTGAAAGGGACAATTTGACTATTAGTTGTGACATTAGTGGGTGCAAACATGCAACCACACAAACATTGGATGTTCCTATGAGTATTGCACAGTCAAGGTGGGATAGAATGATTCATTCAGAGGTTCTTGACCATCAGGGATTGCGCAGTGGAGGCAGGCTGTCTGGAGGTAGTAAATTGGCACATGTATTTGCCAATTTTTTTATGACAGTATGAGACGATTGTATATTGTACTGAGAGCTCTTGGATTAAAGTTTTGTATGAGATTGTTTCATGATCCATGATATATACATAATATATGATAGTGGGGTTTTGAGCAGTAAGCTTTCCCCGAGAATTTTTGGTGTTGTGTTTTTGATATATTCTTCTTTACTTCATGTGATTGGAAATTGTGTTGTTTTTAATTCCCAAAAATATTTGTAGAAGCGATTTATTATTTAAGTTTAGCACATTGTTAGATCGAGTGAATCCAAGATATACATGCATGTTGTATAATTTCTACATGGTATCAGAGCACAGAAGATTGCAATTTTGAAGCAGGAGCTGAGTTTGTTGGTGGGAAGAATTCAAATTGCAGAAAGATTTTCTTGGTGCTACAGTTGAGGAAACATCGAAATGGCTTTCAATGGATTGCGGCTAGAGTATGCACTTGAGGGCAGCTCGAACTACATTGCTTGGAAGGATAGGATGGAGGCGGTGCTAGAAGATAATGGCTTGAAGGAATTCATTGACAAGGATGTTCCTAAGCTTACTTCGACAGATGTTGCATTACTTGATGCATGGCAAAAGAAAGTAGTAAGGGTGAGGAGGATTCTTTTGGAAGGTGTACAAGACTGTTTAGTCAATTCAGTGTCCTGAATTGATAGCATAAATTATCAACCAGGGCTGGTAAACTGATGAGGTGTACTTGCACTATATGTGCCTAAATATCCATATTCTTATTTCATTGTTTTTAGTATTTTGTTGATGTTTTTGAGTTTTGTTATATTGATAGCATAAATTATCAACCAGGGCTGGTAAACTGATGAGGTGTACTTGCACTATATGTGCCTAAATATCCATATTCTTATTTCATTGTTTTTAGTATTTTGTTGATGTTTTTGAGTTTTGTTATGTTTGAGTTTTAGTATGCTACTCTATGTTTAGAAGATTAAATCAAATCTATGTCAAAAAGAAAAGAAAAGGAAACCTTAGACTCAAAACAGATTTTAGTTGTAAATTCTGTCCCTAACTAGGAAAATGATGAAAAACAGAGTATTCTAATCCATGGATGTTTTAGCTTGCAAATGAAAATGAAATGTGACTCAAAACATTATATTTCAACCTGATCCATTTAGTTAGAGGTTTGTTGGAATAATTTGTGAAAGAGGTTGAACTCCAATGTGGTGATGATCTTCCTAAAAACAGACAAACAACTTAGAATATTATAGTGCAATCTTATTCATATGATAGATATATTTTGGAATAACTTGAGAAGAAAATTGCTACAATATGCTAAGGATCTCCTATGAATATTTGAAACTACTTATGACATTACAACTGGATCTTGTTCATCAGCTAGAGATTTATTGGAAGAGTTTATTGAAGGAGATTAGATATAATGTAATAAGGATCTTCTAAACAACAAGTGAGCAGTAACCCACAATATTACAATTGAGTCTTTTATGTGATTTAGAGATTTATTGGAACAGTTTTGAGAAAAAGATTGTTTGTAATAATATGAGGATCTTCTATCTAATTGCAAAACAGGAAATGCTAATAACTCAACATAGTACAACCAAATATCATTCATATAATAGTGATATGTTGGAAAATTTTAAGAAAAAGAATGGCTGTAGGATAATGAGGGTCTTTTTCTAATCTAAATGATAAAAAATAAAGTGTTGGTAACTCAGGATGTTACAATTATATCCATTCATTGAATAGAGATATGTTGGAAAAAATTTGAGAAAAGACTAATTATAACATCATGAGGATCTTTTATTTAAACAAACAATGTAAGACATGATACTAAAAGATATGAACTCAGAAAACTGTCTATGTAAGAAATATAACAAAACAGTACTGAAAGATACTTATCTAGAAAGCATGTAGAAGCCTCCTTAGATAGCAGGGGCCCTCTGCTATCAATTTGGCATAAAAATATTTAACTCCTCAAGGTTGTCTTCAATAAAGCATCAGAGTTATGCTTCTTTTTATTATAAAAAATACTTCAAAGCAAAGTATCATAGTATTGGTAAAATAAGTGTGAACTATCTCTCTCGGTCTCACCGAGCTAAATTTATAGGTAATTACATAACTGATATTGAATGAAAGTAGGCACAGGTGTACTTCTGAAGTCAAAATCAAACTAAAACTCCTTTTTAGGACTCGTGATTTGCTGAAAGCGAATCAAGAGTCCTTATCCTTATAGAAATCAACTTCTTGGACTTTTGGTTTGACCACGTGCATAAGCATCTCCAGTTATTGACTCAGCCTTCATGGATGACAAGGAATGATGTAGGAAAGATTTAGAATCTAACCATATACGCCTTTTCTTCAGATGACACCTGTAACATGTTCAAACACCAAAATGGCTACGGAACGTGTGACTAGCTACAGAATGACTACATTCTGTAGCTAAAACTGCTCAGAAATCATTAAGACAACAAAATCACAAAAGTACAACAAGTTATTCATTGCATATATTCCTTAAGTGATTTTAATCATTCTTATTGATCTTTAGGTCTATAAAATGACAAACGGAATGGTGAGATGAAGTGGAATTTGGAAAAGGAGAAGACAATTTTAGGGTTCAACATACCCCCACTGCAAAACTTTTGCATGTCCTCATGCAATTTCATCAAAACTTTATTCCATTTGTACTGATACTTCTGCAAGAACATCTAACCTCCTTTTTCTGCTTCTTCTAGTAGTTAATGCCATCTTAGGTTTCCTCATGAGTGTTTTGAACTTCAGATTAATGAGTGCCCTGTTTAATTTCCTGTTTCTTTTCTTCAACTTCTTGTTTGCTTTATATAATACTTCCATTTTCTGAGAGAGAGTGCTGTTAATGCTGCCTTTCAACTTGACCTGCTCTCTTAGGATTTCATTTTCATTCTTGATATGGTTATTCAGTATCTCCAATTCATAATTGTCTCTTTTTAAAATTTCAATTGGAGGTTCTTTTGGATTGGGGGATCTTTCTCTGTTCTCTGAGGCTTTTCTTTCTAATGATTCCACATAGTCATAATTCTGCTGTTGAGTTGGATCTACATCTGGGATTCTTATTTCAGGGTTTTCTTCATATTGGTATACAGGAGATCTATCAACTGGTGTTTGGATTGGAGTTTCTTCTTCTTCAATGTTTATGATTCCAGTTTCTTTAATGCATGTCTTTTTCACCATGCCTTTAAGCCTAGAGCTTCTTCTCAATTTGGGTGAATTTTCATCTTTTACATCCTCTCCTTCAACACATTCATTTGTTAATTCCTTCTTCCTTTTATTCCTGAGTTGTTTCTTGTTTTTTACCAACTTTTCAGAGATTATTTCATCATTGTCTTCCTGTGTTGATATATTAGGCTTGATTTCAACAGATTTAACATCTTTTCCTCTCTTACTTCTTCTCACAGGTTTTACTTTAGACAATGTTTCTCTTGGTTCTTCAAAATGGTTCCCTAGGAGGAATTCATCCCAACTATCTCCTATCTTCTTCAAATGAAACTCAATTAATATTTTAATTAATCCATGATGATGTAAGGTAGTTTCTAAGAACTGAAGCCTTTTTTGGACATTTAAGGACATCCTTTTCAAACTATTAAGTAGGAAAAAGGGCAGATTTATTTCTTCATCTAGAAAATTCATCATGAGTCTAATATGATAGACATACAAAGTGCCAAATCTACCTTCACAAGTTATGAAATTTTGTAAAATTAGTAGCATATTCCCCCATTTATTTTTCAAAGCTGAACTAGGAATACCTTTCTTAAACACTGCAGTGTCCATACCTGGGTTTTTTAGTATTTGTCTCCAATCTTCAATATTAAATTCTTTGTTTTTAAACCAACGTTCTCCCTATCTTGGCAACTCTATTGCTTCTGCTATGAATGACTCTATGATGGTGAATTTGATATCCCCAATTTCTACCTCTGATCCATCAAATGACCTGGAAAATGACTTTGTAATTTCTTTGTGGAATCCATTAAACTTCTCTATAAAGCTTAGCCATCCAGCCTGTTGTAATAACCCTTTAATCTGAGGGTATCCTTCTAAATATTTAATTCCAATTGGCTCTGACCTTACAATAAGCCCCATTTCTTCTTGATAAAGATTGCTTCCTTTCTTTGGCTTCAATTCACTGCTCTGTTTCTATTCTCTGTCCAAAGAAAAAGTAATTGTGAAAGGTTGTCTTACCCTAAGAATGAATTCTTTGCAGATGAGGATTGGCTATGGAAAGAAATAGTAGTGAGTGGATGTGAACGGAATAGGGTAGTGGTAAATCATGAGGATAATCGGGTTTAAAAGTTTGATATGGAATGAATGACCACGAATAATTTTTTATGAATATTTTCAAAAATCATCAATGAATGCTATGGTCTAATGACATGACCTAATAGGTCACTTCTAGGTTCTAACCATTTAATTTTAAATTAATGATGATTTGTTATGGAGTGGGATGAAAGGGATTTGGTCAAGGAGTTTTTATGATAGGTATTGATCAATTCGAATCATAAAATAAATTTAGGAAAACATATGACCTAACCACGTTATACCTTTCATGATTTGCTATCAAAAATAATTTCACACAGTCTTACATTAACCCTTTTTTAAATATTTTCTTGTTTGATGTGCTTTGTCTTTCATCTAAAAAATATTGATATTTTAGGCTCCATAACCTTCTTTGACTCATCCTCTGTTTACTGAAGTAGGTTTTGTAAAATCAATTGGCTGCAGAACAGGTAGCTACAAAATGTACCTGTAAAAACTTTGAAATATGGAATGGAATGAAGTGAAATGTGAATGGATTGAAGTATGGAATGGAATTAAGTGAAATGTGAATGGAATGAAGTATGGATAAGGTGAGATATGGATGGAGTGAATGAGATGGATCATGAAGTATGAAAAGTGAATCTGCAACTTATGATTTTATGATACTTAATTGCAAAAAAGAACAATTTTGAAAATCTAAAGTGTCAGAAAAATTCTGATTTTCACCTTAGATTTTCTGTATAAACATGCCAATCAATGATTGGTTGTCATGTTTATACCCTTTTTTTTATATATATTTTTTATGATTGAAGAAAAATAAAATTAAGTTAGTGAAGAAGAAGAATTCTTCTTCACTAACTTCATATCAATGTTATCTTGAAATTTCTTGACAAATTCCTCTCTTGAAAGTGGTTTATGATACAATTTTAGTCTGTGTCCATTTACAAGAAATAAAAAAGGGGATTTTTTTTTTTTAAAGGAATAAAAAAGTGCTTTGTAATTCAAGTTTGAAATTGATGTAGAAGCTAGAGTCCCTACGTGTTCTTATATAGATGAATGACCCAAGATACTCCCAGACTCCCTCTTGTTTGAGGATTTACATGCTACTAAAGACTTTCTTTTCCCATATTCAAAATGAATGAGAATTTTTCCACGAACATCTCTCACCATCCTATCATAATAGATCATTGGATCAAGTAGAAAGGCCATTAGATTCTTAAAAGGTGTTTTTGGTTCTTTCATTCTCATCTTTTGACAGAAAATACCTTCTCTAGAAAATATATAATGAATAAATGACCCTCCATCATGCACTTTAGTGACTGCTAGTTCAACAAGGTTCGATAAGTCCACATTGATATCTGATTCGGTGTGGTTTTATCCAGCATAGATTTCATGGATACAACATTGGCATACAAAAATGTATCAAGTATCAACACTTAGTGCTATTCTTGCCTCTCCAAAATGGGAACTAAACATTTGTTGATCCACACTTAGAAGCTGAGAAAGCTCAGCTTGAGATCCTAAATATTGGGGATAAAAAACATGAATTGAATCCCCATCAAAATCTGCACCAAGGGGAGACCATGTTAGAGGGTTAATAATCATTGTAGAGCCCAGATGTACACTCAGATATGAGATTAAGATTGTCATGTTATTGGTTTTGTTCTATCATAATACCTCTCTTGTATGTACTACAAGAGTAATCACCCTATTTAATGGTTTATAATTGGGTATACACTTGATGACCCTTCCCACATGCACTATGTATTAAATGAATGTAGGTATAGCAATGTATAGAGGCCTCCCTTTGAGGCAAAAATAGGACTTCTTTAGAGGTAGCAGTATGAAATGATAGTTGTAGGTTTCATTTCCCTCTTTACAATCCTCTTGTGTTGACTCTCTTGGAGGAATTTCAAGCATAGCCTTCCAGTCTTGTAAATGCAACCAACGGGTTTCAAACCTATAGAACACATCTAATAGAACAATGTTGTGGTCCTTTTCATTGGGTTGAAAAATAAGTATAAGGACTGGTCTTATTCATGCATGCATAAATCTTGGATCCTTATTTTATTGCTGAGTAGGGTGCCATTGTAGGTAGATCAAACTTGAGGTGATAAAATAAGTTCTTTGACATATGAAAAAGTATCTAGCACCCATCAAGCACAACTAAATATCACGACCATCAAGTACTACCAAGTGACATATCACTGATTTTTGATACTTTGTTGAGTATCAGTTATTACCCTGGAGCAATGCCACATCGGATTATAGAAGGATTGCATTTATCCAACATTATTTAGTTCAATATCCTTTCCATAACCATCTATCATATTTGCAAAGTCTTCTTTAGCACTATGATCTATATCAATAGAGAAAGGTACATCACATCACTATGATTTAATTTATATGCTCAACCTAATTGGTAAATAATTTCTTTCGCATACAAAAAAGTATCCAATACCCATCAAGCACAACTGAGTATCACTGATCATTGAGTAATACCAAGTTATATACCACCATCTGCTACTAAGTATTGTAGAATCAAAGATATCACCAACTTTGTTGACTATCAATTATTATCCTGCAACAATTATATAGTCTGATTGCAGTAGATATATGGATCTCATATTGTTGGGCTCCAAATATGTAGGGACAAATCTCTGTTTTTGCACTTTGAAGAGGTGTTTTTTGCTTTCTTGTTCATATCTGAAGAAGATTAGGATTTAATATTTTTCTCAAGTCCTTATTTTATAGGCTTCCATGCACTAATGCACTGTATCTAAATCCTTGGTCTCTAAACTTCAATCCAATGGAGGAATTCTCCTCGTTTTGGTATGGGTTTGCATCCCCTTTTTTGGTTGATCTTTTGGGACAAGGATATTCTAAAGGATATCGATGGTGACTTTGGGAAGTAACTTGAAGTAGCATAACACAAGGGATGCCAATTTTTGTGTCTTGTATTTTTGTTGAAGTCGAGTTGGATAAAGGTCTCATGGAGGCCATTCCTCTATAGCGGATGAGAGGATCTTCCTCCAAGAATTATATTACTATCAACTACCTTTCAAGTGTAATATTTGCCACATATTTGGGAATTTTTTTTAGGAATTGCTAGTAGGATGCTCATTCTGCTCCTAATCAATCTTAGGGGAACAAGGAACAAAGAAATGAAGAGGATCAATCTCAATTTAGGCTAGTGATGATTAAGAAGAAAATACAATTTGTACAATCAAATAATCAAAATCTCCCATGATTGATACGTCTAGGTCCAGTAGATTTCATGCTGTAGGAGTCTCAAAGATGTAAGAATAAAACCAATTTGTTCAATCAAATAATCAAAAAGCTCCTAAGATTGATCCATCTAGCTACACTTGATTTCGTGCTCAAGGAGTCTCAAAGACGTAAGAAGAAAAACAATTTGTACGATCAAAAAATAAAAAAGATCCCAAGATTGACCTATCTACCTTCAAGTGATTTCATGCTCTAGGAGTCCAAAGGTGTTCAGGACGACTAAGGAAGGAGGGGAGTCATTTCCTCAAATGGGCACACCCCAAGCACAAAGGCACATTGATTCAAAATGTAGTGTAAACCTCCAAGCAGGGTCCCCTATAGCAGAGGTGGAAAAATGCTATTTCAGTCACTTGATGACATCAAGATATTTAGACTACCCAAGCCGAACAATAATTTGAACAACACCTCATTCATACAGTCACAGAAGAAGAGAGAGGAATGGAAAGAAAATGAGAAAGGGTTAGCCCTCAAAGTTATACTGAAAATAGTGCTCCCTATAGTGCACTATACTAAAAATAGTGTGTTTTCCTTGTAGAATGGTACTTTGGAGTAGGTTAAAAAACTTGTTAGTACTCTGAATGAAGCAGAAGTGCCATATGAAGATGTTGTGGGTAAGTATGCAGTAGATAAGGCTCCCTGGAATCTGGACTATAAATTCATGCTCAAAATTAGGTTGAAAAACTGGTTGGTACTTCCATTTGAAAATAAATTTTGTCAAATAACATGAGCCATCATTGTAGAATGTTATAATTTTTCTCTATGTGACAATGATGAACCTATGCCAAGGCAAAATATTTCTGAAGATGTAGTACCTATGCTATAATTGTAGTACCTTCTTATTTCTAAAGATGTAAACCCTTCTCTATCCGTGACAACTTACAGTGATGGAGATACAAATACACTGAATTTAGTGGGATCATAAGTTTGTGCTTTAGCAATCTTCAAACCTTCAATCTCAACATTTTATTCTTCAGATAAAGGTTGCTAGAAGTTATCAGAGTTTTTATCAGAATTGTAGCACAAGCATAAGCTTCAGAACTTTTCAAGGACACTATTTAGGCCACCATTATACAAAAAATATGTGCTACAGGAGGGTTGTAGACATACCCTTCAGATCCATTGTCAAATGTAAAACTTGCACAAGGTATACCAGATCTTACTTCTGCAACATGATTTACCTCAATTTGTAGACAAGATTCTCAAGGACAGGCTTCAATCACAATGCAGATTCACCATTAGTTACTCTGTTGGAAATGTCCAAATTAGACCCTAAGATTGGTACTTTGTATCAGGTTGTCCCCTTGGATCAGCTCAATGGACAATCTTAGTAATAATGAGATGTGCCTCAAATGGTTGTGGCTTACAACCCTATGTCACTGAATTTTTTTTCCAAGATGAATGAGAAGATGTATGCAATGCTTTGTTTGAAAAAGGTTCCCAAATCAATTCCTCTAGAATTTCTCCTTGAAATTAAAAATGCTTCTAAGATGGAGGGCTGAATTAATTGTGAGCTTTATTGCAAACAATCAAGGGCTTGGATCATAGTTTGGAGTGCCAAAATTTTTTACAGGATAATTTAGGGCTCACACAAGTCAAAACAAAGGTGAAATAAAGCTAGAATAGGGCCAAAATAGGTTGGATGTCTGAGGTCGAATTAAGAATATGGTCGATTATGCTTCCCTCTCATCTTTAATTGTTTATTCTTACTTAAAATCGAGCTCTAGCTTGATACCTCTAATAACAGATTCAGGGTGTTGATCCCTTCAATTTCTATCCAAGATCCCCTTAATGTTATCTACCTCTATGTTATCAATGATCTGGAAAATACTTGCAACTGAAAATGATTAATTTCCCCTAGGGTTAAAACCTAGAAATTTATTTCAGCAATAAAATATACTTTATAATAGTTGAAAAATGTCTATTTTTACGCCAGAAAATTGATGATAAAGATTCCTGAAGATGCTTATAAAATATCACGAGTAATTTTTGGCATGAGTTTGCCTGTTATAAATGCCAAAAATGTTTCTGTTTCTACATATTCATATTATTGCAGCTTTATTTGCAATATTATTGTTTATTCTTTGCTGCTCTTGTGCATATTACTGTGTGTGTAATATAGACATAATTTTCTTAAAAATAAATGTGGCATAAATTTTTCTTGACCTTGGCATGCAGGAACATCAAGATGTAGGCAATCTAGTCCTAGAAGTTGAATGCAATGGTGTGACCTTCAAAATACCCAAGGATAGTAGAGTCTCAAAAAATTTGAAAGTTGCTAAGGTGTGATATTTTCCATTATTGCAGTTAGTATGAGGTTTGAAAATTCAGTGAATTTGTAGATAAGTGAATGTATCATTGTTCTCAATTTTTGACCTTGAAAGCTACAGGATTCTTGCAATTTTGTGAGTCCAGAGTTCTCTTTCGGTGGTAATAAAAATATTTCTAGAAACAGAAGAAGATTAAAGTTACAAATAATCCAAAGATGAAGGTCAGTTACATGTTCCAGTGATGGAGACATCATTTATGTATCTTTGTTTTTTGAGCAAGTATTGAAGCATATATTAACACGTAAGTATGGTGGACAAAATTGATCGAATCCTTCTCAACAATGGTATGGAACTTCACATGCAGCTAGTCCCTTCCCATCACTAACAGATAAGTATGATACTTTTGACAAAAAAAAGAAAGGGTGAAACTTCAAAATGATCAAATACTACCAAGGTAACATACACTTTCGAGCAAATATGTTCAAAAATGAATATGCATACAAATATTTCAGTTGTAATACTTAGTTATCTACTATTTTGTGGATTCATTTGGAGAAGATATTGATCAGCTAATTAGAAACAAGTATTCATGTGATATTGTCCCAAACTATAAATCAATGTCTTTTTTTTTATTGATGTCTGTTTTTTTATCGATGTCTATTTTGTGATCGATGTTTGTTTTTTGATTGATTGATAGTTGAATCTGTACTGGGAGATATTTTTGAAGTAGCTGAATTAACATTCAGTGAAAACATACCTTTTTTCTTTAGACATGACTTCTTTAAGGCTATTAAAACTAGGTTCTTTGAATGAGCTATGATGCTTGCATATGATTCCTGTAGTTTGTTCAGGCTACCCATTAATTAGCCACATGGTCGCCTTAGAGGAAGCCAATTTGGGCCATATGAGTTGTCCCTAAATCTGACAGTCAGTTAAGTGTCTTGTTTATTATAAGAATTCAGTTACTTGTCTTGTTTATTAGAAAAATTCAGTTAGTTAACTGTGTTTCCAAGGTGACACTTGTTTGGATTATGTAGAAGTCTAACATGAACAATATCCTTGGTCGTCTTGTTTATTAGAAGAATTTAGTGATATTTAGTAGTAGGATGCATTTAACAGTAGTCTTCTCATTGTGTCTTTGCTTATTGAGTAAATGTTGAAGCATATATTGACAAACATAAGTATGATGGGAAAATTTGACTTAATTGTTATAAACAACAATAGGAGTCTACAGGTTTTCCTAGTTCCATTCCATTAATGGCTAGTTATGTGGCTTTTGATAAAGAAAGAAGGGGTGAAACTTCAAAGAAAACAAAGAATAACAAGGTGATTATAGTTAAATTAATTCAATTGTATGCTATGGTGTCAATTCATTTGGAAAAGATATCAGTTAGCTAATTACAAACTCCAAATAGTTATATAGTCGTCACAGAGTACATATTTCTGTCTGATTTTTTATTAATTCATAGTTGAATTGGTAGTGTGCTTTAAGAGAGGATGTTCTCAAATTTACCTGAACTAAAATTGACTACAAGCTTGCCATTTTTTATTTGGAAATCACTTCTATAATGCTTGTTAAAATCACACAGTGATAAGTGGTTTTTGCATGCAATGTCTATTGTTTTCTTGCGTTATCCATGAATTATTTTATAGCCCTGGCTACCCTAGAGGAAGCTAATATGAGCCTTCTGAGTATGTATTTAAATGATTTTTGGATCTATCTAAGTTTTATCTACACCTACTTAAAGGTGTATCCAACATGACTCTTGTTTGGCTTATGTAGATTTCTTACATGAACAGTCATTAAGTTGCTCATTCGAAGTGTACAAAGATACTTAGCAATAGATATATTTAAGAGAGTTATTTTGAGCGTCTCATTGTTTTTCATTAAATATTGAAGCATATAATGACTGCAGAAGTATGATTGGAAAATTTGACTTAATTGTTCTCAACAATAGGAGGAACCTGCAGCTTTTGACAAACAAAGAAGGGGTGAAAATTCAGTGAATACAAAGGCTGCCAAGGTGACAATGACTACAAAGAAGGCCAATGTGATTTTCATTTCCAATTAAATCCAATCAACATTGGGTTGGATATACATTACATTCAAATTCCTTCAATTGTATTTGGGGATTCATATGGAGATGATATGGGTTAGCTAATTAAAAACAATATATTCATCCGTTTTCTATGTTTTGATTCATTGGTAGTTGAATTAGTACTGGGATTTAATAGAAGAAATTATGAGATTTACCTGAAGTAATGAGATCTCTCACTGCGGGTATTTTTCAGAAGCCAAATTTGTGAACATCTATGTTGTACTGGCTTTTGAGACGAGAGTAGAGGGGATGGGGGGACGTGTGAGCAGGATGGCTAGAACACACCTGCAAATTTAGAAATCACCATCAATATATATATATATATATATATATATATATATATATATATATATACATATATATATATATATATATATATATATATATATATATATATATATATATATATATATATATATATATATATATATATATATATATATATATATATATATATATATATATATATATATATATATATATATATATATATATATATATATATATATATATATATATATATATATATATATATATATATATATATATGTCTTTCATTTGCCGGTTATGTGCTACATTATGCAATTTTTAAATTGCTTACCAAGATTCATGAACAGTAATATTGATAGAAAAAAATATCTTAAATAAGGTGTCTTACTCGGTATAATAGCCCATCTCTCAATGAGGGCATTTTTCATTAGCCAAATTTGTGAACATCTATGTTGTACTGGTTTTTGAGACGAGAACAATGGGGATGGGGGGACGTGTCAACGGGATGGATAGAACACACTTGTAAATTTAGAAATCACCATCAATATATATATATATATATATATATATATATATATATATATATATATATATATATATATATATATATATATATATATATATATATATATATATATATATATATATATATATATATATATATATATATATATATATATATATATATATATATATTAGGACAACTTTCACTTTCCAGTTTTGAACAAGCTTGGGCAACTTAGGAAAGTGTCGAGTGATGTTCCATTATTGGCCCCTAGACACGAGTAGAATGTAGTTTAGATCTAGGAAATTGAAGTATAACTATTTTCAGGATACAAGAACTATATCTATGATAACATTTCTTCCTAGTGCTTCTTGTTAATGATATTATCTTGAAAGTTAGAAGGCATTCCCTTCTCAATATATTCTTCAGACTCTTTTGTATTTGTGGAGAGATTAGATTCATAATTCAGATTGAGAGGGTGATTGAATAAAAATTTATT
This sequence comes from Pinus albicaulis, assembly GCA_034641835.2. Taxonomy (NCBI): domain Eukaryota; kingdom Viridiplantae; phylum Streptophyta; class Pinopsida; order Pinales; family Pinaceae; genus Pinus; species Pinus albicaulis. The sequence goes on along the minus strand of JAXQQM020083940.1, from coordinate 39,236 downwards.
TTAACATTTAGTGCCCAATACAAGTAACTACTATATGATTGGGTTCAAAATGCTTGAGGTTGGGATGGTGGAAGAACTTGACTTGAATGACTCCTAGAAAACTGTGTACAATATGTAAAAGATAAGATGACCCCAGCTAAGAGAAGAACAAGAGAAATAAGTTATAACAACAAGGGTATGAATTTCTTTGCCATTGTAATGGACTTTAGTATGTTCGGTATGCTCGGATAAGATGAAATTCTTTTCCATGGTAAGGACTCATTGGTTATCACAAAAAGGTACCGTGGGCTCATCCTGTTGAACCTACAAACATGCAAGCTTTCTTCTAAGCTATCACAGAAAGGTATTTTGGGCTCATCCTAATGAACTTACAAATCTCCAAGCATTCTTCTAAGCTACCACAAATTATAAGCTATCACAAAAAGGTAGTGTGGGATCATCCTCAGCTATCACAAAAAGGTAGTGTCGGATCATCCTAAGCTATCACAAAAAGGTATTGTGGGCTCATCTTGTTGAACCTACAAACTTGCAATATTTCTTCTAAGCTATCACAAAAAGGTATTGTGGGCTCGAAATTATGAACTTACAAATCTCCAAGCATTCTTCTAAGCTATCACAAAAATTTAGTGTGGGATCATCCTAATCTATCACAAAAAGGTAGTGTGGGATCATCCTGATGAAATTGCAAATCTGCAAGCATTCTTCTATGCTAATATACTTCACATGTCCCTTTGACTATTGTTTTGTATTTTTATTCTGTAGAAAAAGGTGAAAATATATGTTGTTTTTGTTCATCCAAAGAACTGCCCCTATGTTAAGACTAAAGACATGGCTTGTTGTATACTTCCTGTCATCCCTGGATCCTGCTTAATCTAAGTTTGAATGGCCACACAAATGAGTTTCTTTGCTTTTCCCAAATAGAAGGCCAAAATCCAATGTTCCTTTTACATGTTGGAACACCCTGTTTGTGGTTGTTCAGTGTTATGTTTTTTAGTTTGTAGGAACATATAGCTTGATTATTCAGTGTTATGTTTTTTTAGTCTGCAGGGATATACAACTAATTTCATATTTTTGTGGAAGTAAGATAGATAAAGTTCCCATTGTTTTCTTGCAGACTAACTCATTAAATTCCTTTGAATCAATCTTGGTTGAAAGTTTTCGTGTGCTAGACTTACATGTAGATGAAATTTTACAATCTGCCATCATGAAGACGCCTAACAAACCTTGGGCATGTTTTGTTTGTAAAACAAAGATACGAGTGTTTTTTAAATTCTACACCTAAGCAACAATGTGGGATACTTAAATTTGTCATGTTTAAAGCTAAACATAATTTGGAGAGATCACGTTTCTCACATTGGGCACACATGAGAATTTATTTGGGTTGGTTTCAGTGGTGAAACAAATCCACCCTGGTTGATCGGGAGGAAAAAACACTCAAATATTTGATAGGTATTCACCATTGAAGCAAAGATTCCATATTTGTACCAATTCGTGGAAGAATTTTGCAATTAGTGTGGATAAAAAAGGAAGGTCCTACTATTAATTTTAGGCTATGGAGATAAGGAAGGAGGGTCATATCAATAATTTCAGGTCATGGAGGTTAGTAAGGAAGGCCAAAACATATTACTATAAGCAATCGGGTTCCCAGAGACTAATTTTTTGTATCTAAAAGGGGTTGCCTTGAATATTAATAAACCAGATTTAACGGGTTGAGTTGTTATTGTAAAAGTTGTATTTTTGGTTGTGTTATTATTGTTATTTTTTTGTGTATAATTTTGTAAAGGTTTCATACAATTTTTTATGATATTTTTTATAAATACGTCATATTACTTTGCATGCAAAATGTTTGACAAATTGGTCTGCAGCGTGGAATACCATATTGGTCTGCAACGTTTTTTTACATCAATGTTTGTTTCCGTCGGTATTCTAACATTTTGGTCTGCAACATTTTTTTTTACATCAATGTCTGTTTTTGTCGGTCTTCCGATGTTTCATTACCGCCGTTCGTCTAATATCTTACTCCCGTCAGTCTTTCGATGTTTTATTACGCTTCAATACATTTCACCCCATCGGTATTCCGATGTTTCAATACATTTCACCCGTCAGTCTTCCAACGTTTCACTTCATTTCACCCGTTAGTCTTCCGAAGTTTCACTTCATTTCACCCAGTCAGTCTTTCGACGTTTCATTACACTTCACTACCGTCGGTATTCTGACGTTTTATTACCATCGGTCTTGCGACAACTGTTTCTCATTTTATGATGTCCGAAGAGGGACATTGTGGTTCGTCGAAAGACTGACACTCGTTTGGTAGTGTCGGAATAGCGACGTATAGTTGGTAACATCAGAAGAGTGATGACTATTTGGAAACGTCAAAAAAAGTGTCACTATTCCGATGGTTAACTCAAGTGTCGGAATTACGACGTTAAGAGAAACCACGTTTTTCCCCGCCTAAAAGTGTCGCTCTGGCAATGCCTAGGTGTCGCAAGAGAGACATTTTGGCCGTCGGAAATGGGGCCAAATGTGCTAGTGTCTATATTTAACTTTTATTGTGCATTGTTTATTAGCATGGGGTAGTTGACAAGTGTTGGCTGCAATTGTTAGTCCATTGGCAAGGATATTTTGATTTCTTGGGATAGAGGCAAGGTCATATTCTTGGAATGTTTTTAGGAGGTCAATGGCAGCATTTCTGTAGGCTCTTAATCTAGGATGTTTAACTGAATATTTTCCCTTAATATGCCTGATGACTAGTTTGGAATCCCCATGGAGAGAGATTCTTTTGGCCTCTAATTTTTTCAAAAGTTATAATCCTAGAAGGAGGGTCTCATACTTTGCTATATTATTTATACAGTGAAAGTTCATTTTGTATGAATGCCCCTCTGTGTGGTTGTTCTCAATGTTGTGTACCCAGACACCTACTCCAAACCCAGTTTTGCCACAAGAACATCAAAGCTCATGCTCCATAGAGGTTCAGTTTCAGACTTATGTTTGCCATGATGTTGTTCTTTATCTATTTGGTCTGACTGTTTTCCCTTTTATTCTTCTTTTTCAGTTGTTTGTTCATTCATTGCCACTTTTTCATTAATGTTTTCATCATTGCAAAGGATAAATGAATCAAGGTCTGTGTGGACAGAATAAAGAGGGGAGTTATCAGGCTTTTCTTGACTACTGAACATGTATTTCATATGAGTTTCCCTGTATAATATTCTTGGTTGACTAAAGACTGGTATGGTAGCATAGGTCATGTCCATTTGGAGGGTGCCTTGAATTTTGGCTCACCATGAGCGTGATAAGAGCATGCCATATTTAGGGGGAATGTCAGCCACTACAATATCCATTACTAGGCTTTTGGCTGGTATTTGTGCTAGATTAACACATAGATCTTTGATTAGGCCTAGACATTTAACTCTACTGGAGTCAAAAGAGCACAAGTCTTTGTATGGTCTAGTTATCTCAAGGCCTAGTTTCTCCATAACTACCTTTGGCACGAGGTTATGGGAAGCTCTTGAATCTAACATGGAATTGTGAAGGATTTTATCATGGATGTTCAAAATGACATATAATGGAGGGACACCTCTCTCTTGGAATTTACTTCACCTTCAGGTCTAAACAAAAGTTTAAGTTTATCATCATTTAATTTATAGAATCAACATTTCCTCCTATGTTTAAAGCTTTCAAAACTTGGGATCTATATACATCTTGGCCAACTAACTTAGTGAGAGGTATGGGAATTTTTATCTTGGAAATTTCATTCTCAATACTGAAGGGTGTCTGTGTTTTTGGCAGATTTAAATCAGTTTTATCAGACACTATTTTTACAGCAATTTCAACTCGTTGATTTGTTCTAGAGGTATCAGTTGAATCAGTTTTATTAGGGCTACTAGTTGATGTACTATTGCTGCTTTCTAAACTGTTTTTGTTTTTATTTTTATCAGAACTTTTAACCATCATGTTTGAAGTTTATGTTGTCTTTTTAGGATTATTTTTAGGGGTCTTCCTAGCATAAATTTCAGGGTTCTTTCTCTTGGGATCATCTTGGGTTTTATTTCTTCTGAGGTCTTATTACCTATGCACTTCCAAGATGGAATTTTTGAATCCTTTTTTATAGTCTTCGGATTCTTAAAATTCTCCTTAAATTTGAGTTGGGGAAAATATGCCTTGTTCTTCCTCAATGAGGAAAACAATATCCTCATTATTAACTCCCATTTGATTGATATGACTTTCCTCTGGTTCTTCAATTACCCCGTCATCTTCATCAGCATAATTTTCTTGGAAAGGAAGCTTGATTTTCTGGTTTGGTCCTCTCTGTCTTATTTGAGGGGGGTTTCTTCTAAAGTTTTGGTTTTGGTTCTGGTTTTGATTTCTGTTTTGAAGATATGCTTGGTTTTCTCTAGGGAAAGACCTCTCATTTATGTATATTCTCTCCATCATCCTTTCCATGGTTCTAACTAGGCTATCAATCTTAGTATCATATGTGGAGGCTACGACCTCTTCCCTATATGTGACTATCTTTTCATTTCTCATTCTAGCCCTCTTGGCAATGAGATTTTCCTCTACACTTACTGCACCCCTATGCATGTCTTCTAATGTAAGAGGGTCTCTTTCTCTTATTTGATAAGCCATTTTTGGGTCAAAACCATCTGAAAATTTCATTAGGGAAAGACCTTGTGGAGGTTTCGTGTGAGTAGGGAGAGAATTATATACACTGTTGAACCTAGTGCAGTAATCTTGGGCACCCTCTCCAACATTTCTTTTGATTTTTTCATATTTTGATAAGATTTGGAGAGGGTTTTTCTTGACTTCACATTTATTTAGGAATAGCTGATGAAAAGCAGGGAGGTCATTGTATACTATTAGGGGTTAGGATTTTAAACCATTTTCTTGCTTCTCCCCCTAAGCTTTGAGAAAACGATCTTAGTTTAACAGTTTCATCATCTATTTCTTGTCTGTCAACTTAGTCATCCATTCTATCCACATGTTGTTGAGAAGTTGTAGCACTACTTGCATCAAATAAGGGGATTTTGGACTGATGGTCCTGTGGTAGAACTACTAAAGTCAATGGTAGGACTAATGGGGCATACCAGGTTGCCATGGCTGGGGGATGGGGGAACAAAGGAGGGTTAACAAGTGGAAGGTTTATAAACAGAGGTGGAGGTTCAAATGGAGGAAGGTGAACAGTGGGAGTATGAATGGGGGTTGAAGTTAGTACAACAGGATTCTGCTGTAAGATGGATGGTTCTAAATTTAGCTGCGTTATCCAACTCTAGGATTTAGTCATGGACAAGCTTTGTTCTAGGGGTGAGCCAGATAGGATATCGTACAAGTTTTTAAGGTTTTAAGGTAAGGAACTTTCTTTGTGAATAGGTCTGCTAATAGTTGGACTTTTAAATCTAGGATTTTTCCACAAGATTTGCTCTGGATTGTCAACTATTGCAGGAGGGTTTGCGTGAGGATGGGATCTAGTAAAAATTCTTCTAGAAGCCAGAACTTGGACCCAAGGCATAGAGAGGTTGAAAGTTTTATAATAGTTTGAAAAACAAACCAATCTATGAAATAAATACTTTATTCACAAATTATTTTGACTAGGTTCTAATTGAGGTTTGATGATATCATGATTTCTCAATAATTTCCCATTGAAGTCTGTAGAAAAAGTGGAGTCAGCAAGCCTACTGAAAACCAGTGGAGTCACCAGGTGGCTGATTTTAACTGTCTTGAGGCTGGCTGTTGTCCACCATCAACAACCAGATACCAGTCTTGGCTAACACTTGAGTCATATAAATTTGAATGGGGTTTTATGAGTTTTTGAGGAAATATTAAGCTTTTTAATAACTCAGATCCCCAATATGGTCACCATTATGTTGGCTCCTTGTAATTTGCAAGATTGGCAAGAAAAAGTACCAGGGAACCAAATAAAACCACTCTGGAGTCCAAGGAGCTAGCCTTCCTTAGCTCAGAGGGGGATCTCTCTATGTTTATGTTTAATTGATTTATCTTTATGCTTATGTTTTCTGATTTTAGGCTAGTTATGAAGTTTGGGGTTGTTTGTTTTGATTGATTGAGTGATTGATTGTAGGTGGGATAGATAAAAAGTGGGAAGCTTAATCCATTGGGATATGGAGTCATAAAAGGTTTTAATTGTACATCAACTCTTCAAGGGTTTTCATAGGGCAAGCTAACTATATCAAATGGATATTTCATGTATTTCGTCTTCAATATTTGACTAATCCTTTAATCCCTTTTACCTTTCACTATTCTGTAACTATGTTTTCATTTGTCTCTATCTTTGTGCGGCCACTATAAAACTCCATTTCCTTTACCCTGTCCTTCGAAGAACTCTTGTTTTCTTTGGAGTAATCATATGATCATTAATGGTCATGATCCATTGCTAATTCTGATTAATCTTACGCTCCTAATTCTTTAATGAATAAGGCATTCTGGATCGTCACCCAGAGAACCATTTTTTAAACAATTCTTTGGAACTTAGAAACAGATTTTGATTTATGCGTTTATAATATATCGATCACCTGCAAAACTAAAAGCAATACTAGACATGTTAAGCTTTCTCAAATTACTAGTACGGTTTCAATTCCATAGGTTGAGTCACCATATCGAGTTACGTATTATCTATAACTCCTAAGTAATGTGTAAGTGATAATTATAAGTTGGTTACCTTGGATATGGACCTAGCATGTATTACAGTATTAATAAAAGCGAGATCCTGCGGAATGGGGGCAATGGTGGCTCGCAGGTGGCAAGAAAATTCATGGACAGAGTCCAGATAGTGGAGGTTTTCGGTTTTTGTGTTTGGTTGTGGCCTGCCAGGTCTTCAAAGGAGTTGCATGGGTTAGCACAGGTTTTTTTGGGAATTTGCAGTGACATCACATGATTTAAAAATATTTCAAAATGGGTCAATGGTTTCATTGGTATGGAGCGGAGGTTGTTTCGTTTTATCACACATGATGTAGGCGGTTTGCAGTTTTGGTTGGGGGGCATGCGATAAGATGGAGGGACGATGCGTGGAGGAAAGGTCGGGCATGAAAAATTCCCATTTTGCAAGCTCCAAAGGGTTTTAGACCTTGGGATTTTAGGGTTGCAAAAATTCTTGGTGGCCATCGAATCATAAGGCGGGGATCTAGCGGTGGTCGGGTGATGAGGGGGCTGAGGGTAGATCTGAGAGGTGGGTTCGGGTTTTTCAATGAGGTGGCGAGTTTAAATATAACGGGGGCTTTTATAATGTGGGGCCTGAGGTACATTAAAGCGTAGGTGCTTAACATATTATGGGGCCAGGGTTATATGGATGAGGGGGTTTTAAATATAAAGGGGTTGGGTATTTTAAACGAAATTGTTCTATTTAAAAGGGTGAGTCCCGAATAAAATTAAATTTATTTTAAAAAAAATGTAAAAATGGGTTTTTTACATTGTTTTGGTGGAAGAAGGGGAATGAATGAAGGGGAGAGGTTTTCAGCAATGGGGGTGGGGTTTTAGGAAAGGGAAGAGGGTAGGAATGAGGGGATTTCAGAGCATGAGAGTAATCCGAATAGGTAAAGTGAGAGATAATGAATAGGTTAAATGAAGAAAATGAAGGCAGTGAGATTTCTGCAAATAAATGATAGTCATGGAATGTTATTTTTAGAAGACTATAGAAAATCCATAGTCATCTAGTGATATTGTAGAATATAGTAGACTAACACCTGGGAGATGAAACACCAAACTATGGGCCCCGTTGGGGTAAATTGGTACATCAATTTCCCAAGGTCATAACTTTGGCATACGATCTTCGTTTAACGCATATGATACCTCATTAGAAAGATCTGTTTGAGGAATAAAATTGCTGAAAATGAATGTTGAGTTAAAAACTCTAATTGGGCCGATGGTGATTCTCCAAAAATACGTCGTTTAGGGCCTCAAAACAACTCCAGAAGTTCAGGACCCAAAAAACTTCCAAAAGAAAATTGAAAAATTGAAAGAAACAATGGTGGGGGCCCAAGTGGAATAGGAAGGTGGCCATCAATATCAACCTAGATCATTCCTCCCCTCTTACAAATAAATGGTCCCCATTGCGTTGAGTTCCTCCATGAGATGAGGAAAATTTTGCTGAACTTGGTCCCTGGTGAGCCACTTTCCCTGGTGAAGGAGTTGACCTGCTTTGACAACTCGATATAGTTGGATCCTTTGTTGTCGAGTGTTCTTGATCTATGTGTCCATAATCCGATCAGTTGTGGCTTATTCCATGCAGCTTTGGTTTAACTTTTTTTGTGTGATTTGTTCTTCAATGTCATATGTGTCCAACAATTGTGGAAATTAGGGTCAAAGGCGGTCCACATTGAACACTAGGTGCAGACCAAGGAATGGTGGAATAATGAGCTCTAAGGCATTGTCCCCTACTGAATTGGTGATGGTGTATGGCCCATATTGGATTGGGAAAAGTTGACAAGGGAGCCTAGTGAGTCGATCCTTCTGCAGATGTAGCCAAAATTTGTTGCCCACCTAGAACTTGTGTGGCATTCGATGATAATCATGTCGCTGCTTGTACTTGTCACTGAATTTCTCCAAGATGTCGTGGACATACTGGCAGACTTGCTATATGTGTTCAATAACTTTTTTGCTTTATCAACCTCAGATAGTACATGTGAGCAGGTTGGTTTGATAGTCCCTTTCTGCAACAACTCTTGGATCTACCTCTTGATTTTATCATTCTCCATAATAGAATGTCAATAGATCGGCCCATTAGGCAGTGGTGCGCCTGGGGTCAGATCAATGGAGTGATTGACCTAATAGTGTAGAGGAACCCTTGTGGGTGAGGAGAGAATGTCCTTGTATTCCTCCATGACTTTTTCCATCTGTTGTTTCCATGCAGGGGAGCCTTGTTTGGAGGTTGCACCCACAATATTCTTCTTTCCCTCTAGGTGGATCGTAATGAAACAAATTTCTTGGTTTGGGAAATAATCTTACTGCATTGATTTAAATTAATCAAAGAGATGGCAGAAGGTGATACTACCTTCAGTATCATGTACAACTTATTTTCCAAATTAATAATAACAGAACGAGGCCTAGACTCATACACAACATATCACTTCCATAAGTATGGTTAGCCTGATAATACATCAAACACGTCAAGAGAAGTAACATCACACAATATCTCATCCATGAAGGGCTTGATGTTGTACAACCCTTCACCCACATCTGGCAATGGAAGAGATGCTCCCCCTCCTCTGAATCCTCGAGCTCCTTCCTATGGAGCGTTGTGGTGGCAACGGTGGCATTAGGTTCCACATCAATGATTTTCTTCCCGTTTTCATTCCCCTTCTCTGGTTATGACTCTGAATCAGAACATGCATCTGATTTTGATGCCTTCAGTTCAGCGCTAGCGACTATTTGGCCTGACACTCGCTTGTGTTGTAAGTGGAGATGTTATGAAATTCACATCACTTCCCTATGTCCTTCTTTGGATTTTTGGTGTTGTTCTAAGTTGCCCTGCTTTGTCTTTTCCACTTGTTTTGTGGTTCGGGGGCACATTTCCATGGCTTCAAATTCGTGGATCCAAAGTCTCGCTTCTTCTGCTTAAATTTTTTCTCGATCTTGGAGGCATATCAATATTTCATGCTAAGTGTGGTAGTGTCGAGGAACTCCATTTCCTCCTGAATGTATCTATGCAAATAGCTGCATTACTTGAGCACCAAATGTTTCTCTGAATCTTTAATGCCCAACTTTGTGCACAGGGTATTGAAACAATTTGTCAGCTTGTGCACATCTTGATCCCTTTGTTACCTCATCGTGCTCCATTGGATGTACTTGTCCTCATAGCTCCCCACGAGGTAATATTGTTCCTTGATGTCATCTCGAAACAAATTCCAAGTGGGTACAGCCGAGAACAGAGAAGGTTAACTCTCGTCCTTTTTCTCACAGTATGTTTCCCACCAGTCTTTGACATGGGGGGCGACTTTGAGGAGTGCAAAAGTAATCTTTTCTTGGCTAGAGAAATCATGGACTGAGAAATACCCTTCCAACAAATTCAACCATCTATCTACGACTACTGCATCTATCTAGCCTCCAAATACAAGAATGTCAAAGTTGACTTGTACCTTGAAAGGAGTGGCACCTTGAGAGTGTTTGCTGAATGTAGATGTGCAGTCGGTGGGTAGTCGTTGAAGGATATAGGCAAAGTTACCCATCATCGCATTCCCTTGCTTCTCAAGGGCCTCCTCAAGAAATATTTTTATAGGATATCCTTTCCCCTTGTCTTTATTTTCTTCCCCCATGGGCGGACTTCATAGTTTGTGAGGTTGATCTTGCAAAGATTCAATGAGATCGAGCCCTAAATCCTTATGCCTTGACCTCATTGGCAACATGTAAAGAAGGATCAAGAAAAATCAGACTACTCTGATACCCTTGATCCGGATTTATGCAGGAACACAATAAAATACAAAAATAAAAATAAACACAAAGATGTAGCAGAAATAAAACTTCATTTCATTAATATCAAGTAACTAAAATATGCTTACAGACAGAATGGACATAACCTAGCTAGGGAAATGGTAGCTTATCTCTAAGAAGAGATGTGGTGGCTACAGGCTTCTAAACCGTGTTACAATGAGGCTCAAAGACCTATTTATTATTGAGAAAAAATGGAAAACCCTAAATATCCAAAAACCTAACCCTAGGAGATGAAACACCAAACTATGGGCTCGATTGGGGTAAATTGGTGCATCAAATTCTCGAGGTCATAACTTTGGCATATGATCTCTGTTTGACACACACAATATCGCGTTAGAAAGATCTATCTAAGGACTACAACTACTGATAGAAAATGTCAAGTTGAAGTTTTTCTTTTAGCCAACGATGATTTCCTAAAAAAATTCCTTTACATCCTAAAAATGGCTCTAGAAGTTCAAGACCCAAAAAAACTACCAAAAATAGTAAATTGTGCTAAAATTAAGGAAAATGGAAAACAAAATGAAACAATGGTGGGCGTCCAAGTGGAATAGGCAGGTGGCCACCAATATCCACCTAGATCATTACTCCACTCTTAGGAAGCAATGGTCCCCATTGCGTTGAGTTCCTCCATGAGACGAGGAAGCTTCTATTGAACTTGATCCTTGGTGAGCCACTTGCCTTGGTGAAGGAGTTGGCCTACCTTGACAACTCAATATAGTTGGATCCTTTGTTTTCGTGTGTTCTTGATCTATGTGTCCATGATCCGATTAGTTGTGGTTTGTTCCATGTAGTTTTGGTTTAAATCTGTTGGTGTGAGTTGTTCTACAATGTCGAATGTGTCCACCAATGGTGAAAAATAGGGTCAAAGACAGTCCAAATTGAACACTGGGTGTAGACCAAGGAATGGTGGAATACTGTCTCAAAGGCATTGTCCCCTACTGACTTGGTGATGGTGTATGACCCATATCGGAGTAGGCAAAGCTTGCGGTGGGGCTCAGCGAGGCACTCCTTCTGCAGATGTATCCAAACATTGTCGCCCACCTGGAACTTGTGTGGCACCCGATTTTCATCACGCCACTGCTTGCACTTGGAATTGGATTTCTCCAAGATATTTTGGTCTTGCTGGAAAATGTGTTGGATGCATTCAATAAATATGGTTTCTTTATCAACCTAAGACAATACATGTGAGGAGCTTGGCCTGATATGCCCTTTTTGCAATAGCTCTTGGATCTGCTTCTTAATTTCATGATTATCTAAAATAGAATGTCAATATATCAGCCCATTAGGCAGTGACGTGCTTGGGGTTAGATAAATGGAGTGCTTGGCCTGACAGTGTAGAGGAACCCTTGCAGGTGAGGAGAAAATGTGTAATGTTCCAAAATTTTCATTAAGTTAATTAGAACATTAATTTTTCTTTCCTTTTAATAAAATGAAAAAAATGGGTAAGGGGGCCCATGAAGAAGAATAATAAACACTCCAAATGTGCGAAGGGGTCACTTAAGTGGCTTATTTTTCATCTCCTAGTGTGAAAAGGGGAAAATACAAGAAGGCTAGGTCAAGTTTGACCAAGTCAAACAACACTGCCTAAGGAGGAGTTGCTTGCATGAGAAGACAGTGCAATTTTGATAGGAGGGATATTATTGGATGAGAGAAACCCTAATGGGTGGGGTCCATGGCAAGGAAGCATCCTCTTAGCATAAAAGGGGGAAGGAGAGCCATTTTTCATTATGTTGAAGATTTCAAATTTTCTCTGCTCTCTCCAGTTGTTCAACTGGGATAGCTTGTGCTGCTTAGCACAAGGGAGATTTCTATTTAGAAGTTTCCTCTTCTTCATTGGGAAGCTTTGGAGGACTTTTTCTTCATTCTCCTCACATCTAGGCTTGAGGCCAAGGTGACCATCTTCAGCTACAACTTTTTCCAGCTTGGCAGAAACGTTGAGTTGCTGGGGGTTGCAGTGAGGATTCATCATCACCCACTTCCAGAGCTAGTTTTGTAGAGGAGGAGCTAATTCTTTCTCTGGGAGATCAATGAGGAAGATCTCGGAGCTTCATTGCATATTTTGGCATTGGGCCATATGTTTCATCTCATTCCCAGTGCTGTCTCTTCCCTATATTGCGTTATTTTTAGTGGGCACTTGCAGGAGGGGTTCACACTGTGGATTGGAGGGTGTAATCTTCAGTGAAGGGAGAAACCTTTCACTTTGAAGATCAGTGGAGGAGGTTTCTACATCATTTGCAGCATTTCCATCCTTCTCCATTTTTTTATTGTATTAGATTTGCTGCTGCTACCCAGCAACTCCAACATTTTTCCATTTAGTTTATTTTGGCCAATCCCTTGGAGGATTGTTTTAGTATTGTTTTCTGGGGTTTAAATCTTGCTCCCCCACTTTATTTGAGGCTATTATTGCTATATCATTGTATCTATATCAATTTTCTGTCATTCCTCACTATAGACTGCGTAGTCATAGCTTGTAGCTGGGTTGTGTAGATGTGTACTTTAATTGTTGCATGTACATTTGTCTTGGGGCTGATTTGGCCTAACTTGAGAGGGCTTACCTCAAGTTCTTGTATATCTATTTGCTTCTGCACATAATATAATGGCTATGCACTCTTCTTGCACCATATGTATTGATACTTCACTGCTGCTATTTTTTGAAGTTCATGTATTGTTGTAGCTCTCCCTTTTGAGCAATTTTTGGGATATACAGGTTTGGAGGATCTGAATAACCTTCCTAAGGTTATTTTTTTGAGCTTATCTTCTAAAAAAGTAATGTATGAAGGGTGAAAAAAGGGATCCAAGTCCCATTTCAGCTTATTTTTACATTGTATTTCTTATACAGTGTCCTTGAGGACCATATTCTCGAGATTCCCAAAAAGGAACATTACAGTGGTATAGGAGCTTCGAACTTGGTCAAGCCTGTGGAAGTTCAAATTGTAGAGACAGAAGAGATCAAGATGATGCAGAGGATGATATTACTCTCATCATTTTTTAGATCTAGCAAATACCTCTCCAAGGAGGTTGAGGAGACTGAAAAAGGAGAAGAGGAAGGACCATGCACTTCCTACTCTCACCAAGGAGGAAAAATGGAGCATGAAAAACACTTGGAATTCGATATTCTAAGTGAGTATCTCGCTGAGTACCAAGAAAACCCTAGATCCTTCCAAGAGACTCTATCTTTTCCACAATGTATTCAACAGAAAGAAGAGAGAAGACCCCACAGCTATGGGATGATGAGAGGCAATATATTTATATTGTCCACATTTGATGGATCACTCACATGTGCAACAGATGTTTGGGTGAAGAAGCTTTCTTCATGCTAAATTATGCAGTAGACAAAGAGGCTATAGAAGTTGCAACACTGCACCTTGAGGGTGAAGCAAAGACTTGGTGGTTCAGCCATTGGGACCATGCAAGGGTTTCTACTCTTGATGATTTTTCTCAAAGATTAATTAGAAGATTTAGTCAAAAGAGGGAGGAGCCCTCACCACCAGTTACAGAGGCACATACCAGCACTGTCATAGTGATGTAGAAGCAGCCTTCATCTCTAGCTATTGAGTCATCTAGCACTATTGAGGAAGAGACTCTTGTAGCAACACAAGATTCTTCCGAAACTCTCCAAGGTATGCCTAAGTTTTTATTTATGATGGAGGATTGTGTATCATTACATGCTGATTGTCTAGAGCGGGAAGTTTTCACTCTGTTGTGCCATCATCCTTATACATCATGGATATGTTGTGTACCAGCATTGAGGTTGGGGTTTAGAAACTTTGTCATGGAAGATATTGCATTTCAATATCCCATGAAATGCAAAGGCCAAAATCTATTTTGGGAAGATGGTAGACCTCATTGGAGGGATGCCAAGATGCTGGATGGAGGAAGACATCCACAAGGATTTGAGTGGATGTGGATGAAAGGCAAGAGGATGGTGAGCCTTTTTCAAGTTTATGATATAGGGCAGCAAGAGGCAATGCTGCGTTGGCTACTCTTGAGAGAGTTTGGCCGGCATAGGACCTATCCTTTTCCATGGGGTATGGAGAAGGAGGAGGACTGGCAGGATACCTATACCATGGGGTAGAGAGGAGCATGGGTGTAGTATGATGAGATGGAATTCTTCTTACCACTCATTATTCCACCTTCACATATTGGTTATGGTAGGATTATGGAGGAGTAGCAAACATTCTTGTTGCTCAGATTATATTCAGATGTTGCAGGAGCAAGAGGAGGCACCAACATAGTGCAAAGGGGTTGCTCCCTGGCCTTAGAGGCCCAAGAAGTACCTTATTCATGGGAGGGAATCTATATGTGCAGCAACATGATGAGTAGAGTCTTTGACAAGATCCATGTCAAAGAGTTAAGCTTTGAGATGACAGTGGCCCTACTCTACAGGCTAGCAACGTTGTCACTTTAGAATTGGGATTACTTGTTGAGGTGTTTCCAAAACCACTTCACAAGTGATGAACCTTGGAGACATGTAGGAGATGAGGATGAGGGAGTAATGGATGGCACCATCCCTTACTATATCTTGATCTTCTTGGCTTGGGATCACAAGCACAAGGGGGGACACCTACATACAACATTTATGGATTCTCCTTTCATGCATTCTAATGCATACTATTTGTTGATGGAGGAGTCCACTTGGGAGGGCATCCTAATGTATGTATATCAGCATATGGTCAGATGCATAGCTCGAGAGATGATGATATGGTTTGCACAACCACTTCCCTACGCTGTTGCAATAAGGGAGAATTTTCACTTGAGCCATTTCAACTCAAAGACCGGAGTACATGATGAGGGAGGTAACTATTTGCTTTATGTTTTGCACTCTCTTATCTTTTTGAGTAGCATATCATATAGAGGAGGAGCTTTCCTTCTTGCACATTATGTTTTGTTGTACTTATGGTCAATTGCAGCAATTATGATGGCCATCTTATTAGTGGATTGTGGGGGAAATCCACATGATTTTCGGTGTTCACCATTGGCACCAGATTATTTTTTCATGATCTCATCTTGCAGGATGAATGTGGCAGCAAACAAGTGGCTAAAATGACACTTGTTGCACTATATATTGAGGCAGGCCAATGATTTGTTGCATTGGTTCCATGTGTGGAGCTATGTTTCACCTCCATGCTCTCATAGATTTATGCTTCCATATTCTGCTAGTAGAACGTTGGACATGGGAAGCACCATTGGAGGAGTGGCACAATAATTGAGGATGCCCATAGGGAGTATGATTCCCCATACTTCTCACATTGAATGTTTTAGAAAAACAAGTGGGTCAGCCTTGATTTTCATGTTGCATCTCTTGCTTTCAAATGGGAGAAGCCATTTGGAGAGCTTAAGCTTTTTGGGGAGGCACCCCATGGGTGTTGGATTTGATGGTATGGCTTGGGTCTCTCTTGAAGATCATTATGTTTCAGCCATATATCAGCAGAAACCCCATATGTATCATAAGGGAGGAGAAACACATTGGAAGGATGTGTTATTTGGGGGGAGAAGACCTCCATACTTTTTGCAGTACATGCTCTAAGGGGAGTATGGAAGAGGATATGGTCATCATGAAAAAATATTTTATCCATGAGGTGAACCATATGATTGGTTGGATACCATATGATGATGACTTCCAACTCATCACATATGAGATGATTTGGGCCAGCTTGATTTACAGCGCTGAAGGAGAGATCCTTGGAGATCTAAACTTCATCTTGCCACTTGAGGGCAACACTATTGTAGCCCAAGTTCAACCTTCACTCCACACTTATCATAAGTGGAGAAGAGGATAGCGTGGGGTAGGTTATGAAGCTTACTATGATCAGATTTTCCGCCCACCTATTCTACATGGACTCAAGGTGGAGGATGATTTCTAGGAGTTGCCTAGTTGGAAGGTGACTTATTTTGCATGGTTGATTGCTTGGGGATGGAGGATACACATGGGGAGAATGTCTCCCAACACATTTCAGACTCCATACCTTGGGAGGACCTCTAGACAACACTTTTCCACTCTCTTGAGCACCTCACTTTTTCATGATGATAGCTTGGTAGTTAATTTACATGCTGAGGAGAGGCATTGTGGGAGCTTTATTGATGTGATAGAATACTATTTCTTGGTGTAGATCATCATACATGGGTACTGCATGAGAGGAGAAGAAGAATTAGTCTACCCTTGCGTTTTGCTTGAGGACAAGCAGTCTTTGGGAGGGGAGGACTGTAATGTTCCAAAATTTTCATTAAGTTAATTAGAACATTAATTTTGCTTTCCTTTTAATAAAATGAATAAAATGGGTAAGAAGGCCCATGAAGAAGCATAATAAACACTCAAAATGTGCAAAGGGGTCACTTAAGTGGCTTATTTGTCATCTCATAGTGTGAAAAGGGGAAAATACAAGAAGGCTAGGTCAAGTTTGACCAAGTCAAATGGCACTGCCTAAGGAGGAGTAGCTTGCATGAGAAGACAACGCAGTTTTGATAGGAGGGATATTATTGGATGAGAGAAACTATAATGGGTGGGGTCCATGGAAAGGAAGCCTCCTCTTGGCATAAAAGGGGGAAGGAGAGCCATTTTTCATTATGTTGAAGATTTTGAATTTCCTTTTCTCTCTCTAGTTGTTCAACTGGGATAGCTTGTGCTGCTTAGCACAAGGGAGATTTCTGTTTAGAAGTTTCCTCTCCTTCATTGGGAAGCTTTGGAGGACTTTTTCTTCATTCTCCTCACATCCAGGCTTGAGGCCAAGGTGACCATATTTAGCTACAACGTTTTCCAGCTTGGCTGAAATGTTGAGTTGCTGGGGGTTGCAGTGAGGATTCATCATCACCCACTTCCGGAGCTAGTTTTGCAGAGGAGGAGCTCATTCTTTCTCTAGGAGATTAGTGAAGAAGATCCCAGAGCTTCATTGCAGATTTTTTCATTGGGCCATATGTTTCATCTCATTCCCAGCACTGTCTCTTCCCTATATTGCGTTATTTTCAATGGGCACTTGCAGGAGGGGTTCACACTGTGGATTGGAGGGTGTAATATTCAGTGAAGGGAGCAGCCTTTCACTTTGAAGATCTCAACCCCTTTCCTTCAGTTCGGCCACCAACGAAAATTTGACACGACACTCAATTGTGTTGTGAGTGGATTTGTTATGAAATTCACACCAATTACACGTGTCATTCTTTAGCTTTTTGGGGTTTTTCTGAGTCACCCCGCTTTGGCTTCACCCCTTGTTCTACGGTTCAGGGGCGCCTTTCCTTGGCTTCAAATTCATGGATCCAAAGTATCGCTTCTTGTCCTTAAATTTTTTCTTGATCTTGGCAGCACATCGATATGTCGTGCCAAGCAAGGTAATGTTGAGGAACTCCTTTTCCTCCTTAATGTATCTATGCAAACAATTGTGGTACTTGAGCACCAAATTTTTCCCCTAATCTTTAATACCCAACTTTGTGCGCACGCTATGGAAAAAATTCATTAGCTCATGTACATCTTGATCCCTTTGCTTCCGCAATGTAGTCCATTGGATGTACTTGTCCTCATATCTCCACATGGGGTAATATTTTTCCTTGATGTGGTAATATAATAGTAGTGCATACATCCAATGGACTACGCCGCAAATAGACGTGGTAATATACTAGTAGTGTGTTCGAAAACAAATAGATGTGCTTCATCTAACTCATTAAGTTGTTATAGGAATTGGGTTTTGCTTTTGTAAAATCAAATCCAATCTCCCTTGTAGTCTTGAGAGTTTTTATTTATAACTCTATTGGAAAAATTGGTTCTTTTTCAAAGACAAGGTGATATGGCGAGTGACTAGTAGTGTTCCGCTATGTTGTTTGATAAGCACATGGGGATTCAGGGAGCTTGCCTACCCAATTTCGATGATTTGCGGATACAGTTTTGGTTAAAATTTCCTCCAGGTCCTTGTTATTCCTTTCAACATGTATGTTTTCTTGGGGGTGATATGGAGAAGTAACTCTATGTTTAATATGATAGTTCTGAAGAGTGGCCAAAATTTTATGACTTGTAAATTGTGGCCCTCTATCTGTTATTAATTCCATTGGTAATCCATATCACACAAATAATTCAAACAAGAAATTATTCACTGCCTCCTCTGTGGCTCTTGGAAAATCTTCTACTTTGACCCATTTAGTTACGTAGTCTGTGAAAACCAATATGTACACGTTCTGATTTGATGGCGGGTTGGAGGGGCCGACAAAATCTAGCGCCCATATTTCAAATGGTTCCACCACCACTTGTAGTTGCAAGGGAATCTTGTCAACTTTTCCATGATGGCTCATCCGTTGACAACTATCAAAAGCTTGAATATACCTTTTTGTGTCTTTAAATACTGTGGGCCAGTAATAACCCATCTGAAGAACTTTATGTCCAGTTTGTTGGTCTACAAAGTGTCCTCCGTAGGGTTCATCATGGTAGGCCCTTATAATGTCATAAAATTCACCCTCTCTCATGCACCTTCGGATTTGAAAATCAGAATCGGTGTGGAAAAGATAATCACCGATCCAGGAAAAACGTGTGTTGCACTAGATGATCAATTTCCTTTCTCGTCGTGACAGGTGTGTTGGAAATTTCCCCACCGCCAAGTAATTTTCCACATCAGCGTACCATGGTGTTTTTATTATCACAATGAATAGATGCTTGTCTGGAAATTGGTCTTCCATCGGCTGATGGTCATCTACTTTAGGTACTTCAGATAGGAAATCTGCCACAATTTTCTTTTCCAGTTCGATCCTTAATGGTAATATCAAATTCCTGCAACAACAATAACCATCAAGTCACCTAGCCATTAGTAATGGGTTTATTAGCTAAATATCTAATAGTAGAGAAAAACTGGGTATCCTGTTATATAATGTCAAAATTTGTTGATAACATGTATAATAGATAAAAAGCCTTTTTATGTTACTGTATAGTTTAACTTAGCATGAGTGAGGTTTTTGTTGATATAGTAGATATCATAAGGTTTCTTGTCTTCTTCTTGTCCAAGAACAATGCCTATGGTTATGTCTGATACATCCGAGGAGATGTGAAAAGGTAGCTCCTAGTTTGGTCCTCTTAATAATGGTGATGTCGAAATGAGTTTCTTGAGATATGAAAATGAAACATCACAATTGTCAGACCATTCAAATTTTACATTTCCTGTTAAAGTATATAAAGGCACAACTATCTTTGAAAATTGTTCTATAAATCCGCGATAGTACACTGCATAACTGAGAAAAATATGTACCTCAGTTTGTGTGTGGGGTTTAGGTAACTTAAGTATTACCTCAATTATGGGTGGATCCACCTAAATCCTTGCAATAGAAATATAGCGCCCTAAAACCACACCTTCATTCATCATCATGTGGAAATTTTTATTGCTTAAACACAATCTAGTAGAAATACATCGTTCAAGGACTTTCTCTAAATTTTTTAGAGCTTGATCAAAGTCATCCCGAAATGGGGTGAAATCATCCATATACAACTCAACTCCCTCATTGAACATATCAGAAAAAATACTCAAGATTTCTCTTTGGAACGTTGCTGGAGCATTGCACAGTCCAAAGTGTAAAACTCTATATGCGAATGTACCCCATGGGCAGGTAAACGTGGTTTTATCTTGATCGTTCAGAGCAATCTGAATTTGATTGTAACAACTGCACCATCTAGAAAAGAAAATAATTTATTCCCAGCTAAAGTATCAAGAATTTAGTTAATGAAAGGAAGGGGAAAATGGTATTTTTGGCTAGCTTTATTGTTTCTCTATTATCTACACAAATTCTCTATTTCTCGTTTATCTTAGGGATGACTACTAACGAGGAAACCCACTGGCTATCTGAAATTGGGTATATGAAGTTTACATCTAATAATTTCTGCAATTCTTGTTTCATAATATCTCTGAGGTGCGAATTTAAGCTCCTCTACGGCTGTTGGATAAGAAGAGCGTCCTTTTCGGTATAAATGTGATAGGTGCACAACTGTGGTTCAAGACCTTTCATGTCTCAATATTCCTAGGCCAAATATTGCTTCTATTTACACAGAATATAAATTAATTTATATTGTTGAAGTTTTTCTATAACAACATTAATATTAAGGGTTTTTCTTGGTTCTATTTAAATTGGAATGTTGTTATGGACATTAGTTGTGGGAATATGATTGTCATTTAAATTTTATAAGGGGTCTCCTTGTGCATCATTATCAAGCAGAGCTTTTAGCATTTGGCATGCTAGGTTTCTGATAATAGCTGGAGCCTGGTTTATTGATGAAGTTGCTGATTAAATCGTCTTCAAATTTATTTTTAAGTCCCAGAGCTTCATCTAAGGAAATGGGAGAGCGTATATTTTCTTCTTCGTATCTAGGTGGTCATAACTGAAAATTTATAGCAGGCAGACTACGCTTAGTAGGAGGATACAACATAATATTTTTGACAACGTTTCCTTTAATGATTTTCATGTTTCCAGTTCGATATCCTATATATGCATATGTTGTTGCTAACCATGACCTTCCTAGTATTAACATATTTCCATCTAGTCTACTTCTCAGGTTGATGGCCAGAAAATCTACAAGATATTCATAGGAGTCTACAGAGATAATAATGTCTTCCAAAGTTCCTAAAGGTTTGATCATCAACCTATCAGCTAATTCTAACAGGGTTGAGGTTGGTTTTAAATTTGTAATTCCCAAGACATTACAGGTTTCATAGTTTAGAAGGCTAATAACTGCTACCAGGTCTACCAATGTGTTTGGAAATGTTCATCCTTGTATTTGGATAGTAATGACCAGACTTCTTGGATCTTCATATTTAACAAGAACTTGTTTTCATAAAACAAGGTTAAATAATGTTCCTACAACGTGAACTATGGGTGGATCTTTTAGTTTTATCCCAGGTTTTTTCCCACATAGTTCATTGATTGTTTTGGCATAAATTGGGATATATCATATAGCCTGTAGGAGTGGAATTTTTATACATATATTTTTCAATTCCCCTACAATGTCAAACTCAGGGTAGATGGCTAGTTTAGTTATTATAAGTCTCTCAGGGAATGGAGGGGAATTAGTTATGACTTTCTCAGATTCTTGTTGCTCGACTATGTTTCCTGTTGGTTTTGTTTCTAAAATAACTACAGTCGAAGGATTTATCATAGTTTGTTATTATTTATTGTTTTAATGTTATCGATCATCCGGATTTTATTCAAGATAAATAATACGTTTAGATCTTAGCCAGAGCTCATTTCATCCTAAGAGGCTTATTTCATAGACCGAATTTTCAATGATTTAAACGTACTTGACAGGTCTATTGTTGGGCTTAGGATTTGGCTAAGCTGGTAATTGAGTACACATCAGAAGTTGAGGATTAGGAGGCAACTAAAATGGAGCTTGCAGTGTAGGTTAAGATTGAGGGATCATCCCTAAAGGTGCATTTACCAATCTCGCAAGGTGCTGCCAAGTTTGAGGCCAAATTTAATTTTGCGCAGGCGTTTTCGACCATTGTGAGGGATATGAATTAGTAAATGGATTCTTAATGGGGTAGGATATTTCAAATTTGGCCAACCTGATTGTTGGTCGCTTTAATTGTTTTCACAATTCAAGCTCCACATAAATTGTCAACCCGAGGAAGTCTGTTTATTCCAAAGACAATAACGCACTGGATATGCTCAATTTCAAAAGCAAAAACAATGTTGTAGTAAAAAGCCACACAATTATCAATCATAAAAATCTAATTATTCACACTCTGTTTAATCAAAGCTGAAGTTACTTATGTTATAGCAGAAATAATTCCTATATTGCAGTTTAGAATTCAATTAAAGGGAAATCAATCTGCAGGAAAGGAAACCAATCAACCATAACAGGAACAGGACCCTATTCCTTTAAATAGGAACTTCAACACCTGCTGCCTGACACTAATCACTCTGTAGAAAAGATAACTCAAGAGAACAGGACCCTATTCCCATGAACAGGAACCTTCAGCACCTGTCTCCTGTTTCTAATCACACTGCGGGAAAAGAAAGGCAATCAATGGAAACAGGACCCTATTCCTTTGTACAGGAACCTTTAGCACCTGCTTCCCAGCATCAATCATACATTCAAACAATTAACAGAAATAAATCTCTTAACTCCTTAAGAATGAATGTACTAAACACATGCAGCGTTAAAAGAAATAGAATGCTCAATGAATTACAGAGCTATGTAACTAGTGTTTCAGCAAACAGAATTAAAGTAAAGCGCGAATGTCTTAAGGAAATTAAACAAACTATAGGAACAGTCGGGTGAATCTTGTGAGGAAGGCGGGCCCTTTCCTTCTCACAAGATTCCCCAGGAAAAGATTAAATTGAAGCGCTCAAAAGGAAGTTTTATTCATCAGTCAAAAGAAATGATACATTACAAATGGAGTCTAGCTCCAGTTCTCTCAAACACAATGTTCTCCTATATTTTCGAGCTCTAATCCCCCTTCTAATGATGATGTCTCCTCTTTTTAAAGAGGAGACATCTCTTACAATTACAGTAGAGCAAATCTACGTTTATCCCAATTCTGTTCTTCTTTCTTAAAACAGGGCCATTCTGTTCTTCCATAAAAAGATATTGTTACAACAGATACAAAAAGAGTACTATCTTCAGAATAATCCGTGTAACCACGTCTTCATGTTGTTGCCATTGTTCCACAAAATGCTCTTCCAAAATCGCAAATTACGAATAGTGGCGGAATTTGCGTGTCTGCTGGCTGTTTCAGCAACGGAGTCGACTGTTTCAGCAACGAAGTTTGACTGTTTCAGCAACGGCCAATTGTTCCAGCACAGCATATAAATTATTTGCAATCTTTTAGACTTATGTTAGCAACAATCTACTTCAATTAATGATAAAATATATGAGTAATATGGAATTATATGTAAACAGATTAAACATATAGTAAAGAAGAGGTTTTTATATACCTTTGGATAAAGTGAATGAAAATGATGATGGAATCCTCTTTAAACATGGTTATAAAGGTAAGGTGGTGTTAAAATATATAGTAAAAATGATACATAGTGAGGTCCTAACATCCCCCCCAGCTGAAAGTGTTGCATGTCCTCAGGCAACTCCTAGTCTGAGTCTGAGTCTGAGTACTGACTCTGTGCATGCAAGTTGCTCAAGCAGTAGCTGGAGAAGGTGGCTTCAGTCGGAGTTCAGAATCCTCGATTGTTCTGCAATTGCTTCCATGCTACAGCTTCATCTCTGTCAACCAATTGATAGTGACACTGATATTTCTCTGAAGGCATCCATAGAATTGGAAAATGAAAATGGTAACCAATCCAGTTTTCTCCACAGTGCCGAATACATCTGATATAATTAGGTACCTTGGAAAGTGCAGCTTGAAGATTATCAGGGCTAAAAGGGTGATAGTATTGTCTTTCCTTACATGACTGCTGCCAAAACATAGTGTTGGCCTTCAATGCAGCAGCCTCCTTTACTCTGATTTGCTGTTGAAACTTTAAAAATGTTGAAGCCTGTAGTTGTTGTATGTACCTATGCATTCCTGGCTTCCGTAAGAATTGGTGATATTGTGCTACAAATAGGGCCGGACTTAAAGGTTCCGGTCTAATCCAAAGGAGCCTATTCTCCTCATTATGACTACTTGCAATAAACGGAGTTTGCCAGGTGAGCTGATTGGCCAGAAATGAAACAAATGCCCTTATTTGTACATCACCTACAATTGGAGTGAGATTGACTCTTCTATTTTCAGGTATGGCCTCGTTATGGAGATAAAGTTCGCACAACAAATGTTGGTCACTTTCAGGGGCCTCAGCAAAAGTCTTAACAAATTGTTCCACAGTAAGCAATTCATGAGGTCTGCCATCCTTTATTGCCTTCAATTGAAAATAAACCAAACGTTCCGAAAGGAAGAGAGAGTAATTCACAGAGGGTTTTCAGGTAGCCATCAACTTTTGCACTAATGAAAACATCAAAACCATGTTTTCCTTTGATTTCTTGACTTCCTTCTTGGAATCCTTGAGCTGTTGCAATGTCTGTTCCCAAATATCCCAATTGGCATACTTGTGATTCTGCCATGCTAACTTATGTTGCTGTAATATTTTATCTTGATCTACATCATATTGTTTCTTCCATTTGTTCATAAGTTCTAATTGATTCCATGGCAGGGTCTGTGTCCCGACATTAGAAGTACTGGGTTGGGGCATTGTCTGAGTGGATGAACTGACTAACTCAGGGCTAGATATCTGTGGTTGAGGCAATGTTTGAGTGGCTGAGCTGACTAGCTCAGGGCAAGATATCTGTGGTTGGGGTACTGTCTGAGTGGCTGAGCTGACTAGCACAGGGCGAGATATCTGTGGTTGGGGTACTGTCTGAGTGGCTGAGCTGACTAGCACAGGGCGAGATATCTGTGGTTTAGTTTCTTTTTCCAAACTTTTTGAGAGCCCTACTGGTTCTTGTGGAGCAGTAGGGCATTCTTCTTTAATTGCAGCTGATGTAGATGCCTCAGATACCTGAATTTTGACTACTTTGTACCCTTCCTGCTGGTAAATATTACCACACTCATGGCACATGTATTCTCTGCATGGATCCTTATTTTGTGCTGATGCTGTGTGTGCTAGCATGTAGAGATTCAATTCTCTATCAAAGGCTTCTCGTGCCATGGTTAAATCATTCGTATAGGCTTCTAGTTCAGACTTCAAAAACTCATTCTCCTCCAATAAGGATGCCATAGTGTGTGAACCCTGTGTGCTGGTTGATTCTGCTGGGGTTGCCTGCTGATCCACAGCTATAGCTGGTTCTTGTGTAGCAGCTACAGCTGGTTTCCCTGTATTATCATGCTTGGTGTATGATTCTTGTACCACAGTGGTTGGTTCTTGTGTTTCAGCCTCTGGGTAAGTGACTGGTTCTTGTGTGGCAGTCACAGCTGGTTTCCCTGTATTATCATGCTTGGTGTATGATTCTTGTACCACAGTGGCTGGTTCTTGTGTTTCAGCCTCTGGGTAAGTGACTAGTTCTTGTGTGGCAGTCACTGTTTGAGCCATAAACGATGTCATATTATCCCGGGGCACTGGTTCTTATGTGGTAGTGCCATCGGACGAGACGGGTTGGGGAAT
Organism: Pinus albicaulis; assembly: GCA_034641835.2. NCBI lineage: Eukaryota > Viridiplantae > Streptophyta > Pinopsida > Pinales > Pinaceae > Pinus > Pinus albicaulis. Next base: position 13,754 of record JAXQQM020083940.1, on the reverse strand, counting down.
TTGGAATGGAGGTGAAGATTGAAGTTTTAACAGAATAGTGGCGGGGTCAAGGGAAATGGGAGTAACTCCTGTTTCAACAGTCATTTTCATTTTCCTTTTTGGTAGGAAAGTAAAGAAGTCACTGTCTTTCCTTTTCTTTGTAGGGGAAGATTCTTTTCCGGGGGAAGGGCTTTCGGAAGAAGTGAAAATTTGGAATGTGGCCCTTGTTCATCGTTTTGAGACAGAGACTGTTGGGGTTCTTCTCTTCCTTTTATGAGTAGGTGGGGATGGGGGTGTTGGAGAGTCATCGCTAGGGATAGGAATAGTGAAAAGGGGCGACTCTACTAAGTGGGACGAACTTGGGGGCAGGTCAACTGGTTCTGAGGACGGAATTACTGGGGAGTCTGGGATATCGTCTAGTTGCCCTTCATAAGGACTCTCAGAAGTTTCTTGGGAACTTCCGGCTTGTTGGGGGATTTCGGCCTGCTGGGGAATTTCAGCCTGCTGGGGAATGAGGAGTGGATTATTCAAAGGGGGGTTTTTCTGAGCAAAACCCCTCTGAATTAATAATTGGCATAAACGGTGATGGGTAAGGGATAACAATGGGAATTTAACCCGTCTACAATAATATGACATGTTTTTGATACAACCAAGCAGATAATAGGGAATATTAACTAATCGACCATTCCTTAAATGAATCATCAAAAAGAAGTCGTGTTGGTAGACTACCTGGTAACGCCCTTCGCATGTCAAGTAATGCTTGATGAATTCTGCTACTGTTGGCCATGGTCGAGGAAGTGAATGCAGACTTATTCTGCGGCCTTTAAGTTCAACCGGTTCATCTGGAAGAAGAAAATCTTGCTGTGCATTTAAAATCATTTGCTTCCTACTGAACCAGCGAGTCCCTATAACCGGCAAACCTGAAACTTGAGCTATTTCCTCCTCTGTAACTGAAATGCGGACCCCTTGAACCACTGAATAATTCCCCTGAAGATTCTGTGCGAACTCTAAAACTTGCTGCTGATCAAATTCTCCCAACCTTTCGAAGTATGTTGTCCATCCTGCTTGTTGAAAGATTTGATAGACTTCCGGGAACAATTGAAGAAGAGTTATCGAACCAGGCTCGTGTCTGATAGCCGACCCTCCCATGGCTACTAGCTTGTGTCACATGCAGAGGCACAGAAGACAGAAACACAGGCTTTGGTCAAGGTAATTGTTGCAACAGAGGATGTGGAGTCTCAATGATGGCGGAAATGGGTATGAAGAATGACGGAGGATTGGGTGATGTGAAATGATTATTCAATTTTTGAAATTCCCCCCCTCCCTACGTATGGTGCAATGATGTTTGAGCGTGTGGAGATTGCAATCATTATGAGCGAGATCCTCTCTTTAGAATATTATTTAACTGCATTACATTAAAACCACATACCTTATATTTTTACCTTTGGTTTTGAAAATTCGAAGTATAGAGTGCTTCATAATGGCTTGATATTAATGAAAGAATCTGTAGATTTCTCTGAGATGTAGAACAGGATCATATCAGGATCTGCTCAGTACTGAATAATATTCACCCAAAGGATCTGAAGAGTAAAAGTGGAGAATTGAAAATCTTGTATAGCAGAGGAAAGAAATGATGTTTTAATAATGACAGGTTGCTGAAACTGGTGTTTCAGCAACGGAAAAATAAACGACATGTTGCTGAAACTGGTGTTTCAGCAATGGGAAAAATCAAGAAAATGGGACATAATGACTTGGGTTTAGGACAAGTGGGGGAAATATTTGATAAGGGATAATTTCAGTAGTAAGGGATGGGAAATACTAGCAGAAGGATGATATTTCAGGAATGGTAGAAGTGGGAAAAATGGAAAAAGGGAAATAATGTAGAAATGGGATGGAGGGATATTGCTAGGAAATGGGTTGAAATGAAGGGAACAAGCTTCTTTGATTGAAGCTTCAGATCTTCTTATGATGAATCTGTCCTCCTTAATAAACTTTTCCAGAATCTGCAAAATTCGATTGTAATATGCCATCCCTTGACAGGGATTATTAGTTTTAAATCTAATCTAATCTAATACTAAAAAAACAGTGCAGAAAATTAAATGCTGTGAGGAGCAGAAGACTCCCCTAGAAAAAGATAATGTATATCAGTCATGCAAGCAGTCTTGAAATCCTCTTTAGAAACAGGGCGCTGGTATAAACGAAGCCTATGACCATTGACTAGTAGAGGTGTTTTAGAATCATAAATTGTGAGAAGTCTTACTGTTCCATTAGAAAAAACAGCATCTACTTCATATGGTCCAAGCCAACGTGTACGTAGCTTACCCTGAAAATTTTCAAACTGAGAGTCATACAACAAGGCCCAATTACCTTTTTGGAACTGCTTGTGTTTGATAATTTTATCATGCCACTTCATTCTCTGTTGTTGAATCATGGTTGTCTGGTGAATGGCATCTAATCTCTTTTCATCCAATTCAAGAAGCTGCTGCAACCTAGCTGTCTGCACATCAGTCAAATCAAGATGAACAACTAAAGCAGTTCTTAGAGTTTTGATTTCAAATTCCACAGGAAAAACAACATTTTTACCATAAACCAATTCATAGGGAGAAAAACCTGTAGTGTTTCTCCAAGTAGTTGTGTAAGCCCATAGTGCTTCAGGGAGCCTTTGAGACCAATCTTTCCGGTTTTCCTTCACTGTTTTAGTTAGAATGGCTTCTAATACTTTATTTGTGCTTTCCACCTGCCCATTGGCCTGGGGGTGGTATGGTGTAATCATTCTATGATGAATATGATATTTCTGAAGGGTAGACTTAAAACCATGAGAATTGAATGGAGGTCCTCCATCTGTAACTAGCTCTCTAGGAATTCCAAATCTAGTGAAGATTTCTTCAAATAAGAAAGCTAGGATAGCCTCTTCATTGGCTCTAATAAGTGCTCTGGCCTCCACCCATTTAGTCATATAGTCTGTACAAACTAATATATAAGTTCTTTGATTGGATGGAGGATTAATGGGTCCTATGAAATCCAAGGCCCATCTTTCAAATGGTTCAGAAACTACCTGGGGGTTTAATGGCATTTGATCTCTATGATTGGGTTGACCCATTCTCTGGCAGTTGTCACAAGCCCTTACATATTTCTTTGCATCCTTAAATAATGAGGGCCAATAGTAACCCATCCTCAAAATTTTGTGTGTTGTTCTCTTATCAGCAAAATGCCCTCCACAAGGGCCATCATGACAAGCTTTCAGTATATCATACACTTCATCTTCCCTAATGCATCTTCGGATTTCCTGATTAAGCCCTGTGTAGAAAAGACACCCACTTATCCAGCTATACCTGGCACTTTTTTGAAAAATTCTTCTCTTTTCTCTGTATGACAGGTGTGATGGTAATTTTCCTGCAACCAAATAATTAGCAATATTTGCATACCATGGAGAGTGAGCAGAAACTGCAAACAAATACTCATCAGGAAAAGAATCATCTACCGAAATATCATTATCAGTTTTTAACCGTGAAAGGAAATCAGCCACCACATTTTCTTTACCAGGCCGATCTACAATTGTGATGTCAAATTCCTGTAGTAGTAATAGCCATCTGGTAACTCTAGCGTTTGTAACAGATTTGTTCATTAAATACTTAATAGCTGAGTGATCAGTGTGGACAAAAGTAGAATAACCAGTGATATAATGTCGAAATTTATTAATGGCATAAATTACTGCAAGAAACTCCTTTTCGGTAACTGTATAATTAAGCTCAGCAGGGGTCATATTCTTACTGATAAAGTAGATAGCATAAGGAATATGATTTTCCTCTTGTCCCAAGACAACTCCAATTACAGTGTCTGAAGCATCAGAAGATATATGAAAAGGGAGGGCCCAATCAGGCCCCCTCAAAATAGGAGCAGTAGACAACTGATGCTTGAGTTCTTCAAAAGCTTTTTGACAAGAATTAGTCCACTTAAATTCAACATTTTTCATAAGCAACACAAATAATGGAGAAGCTATCTTAGAAAAATCTTTAATAAATCTTCTGTAGTATCCAGCATGTCCTAGAAAACTTCTCACATCAGTTTGTGTTTTAGGAACAAAAAGATTCTGAATGACCAATATTTTAGATGGATCTACTTGAATACCTTGAGATGAAATAAAATTTCCAAGCACTACTCCTTCACTCATCATCATATGACACTTTTCAGTACTTAGGGAGAGGTGAGCTTGTATACATCGTTTAAGTACCTTCTCAAGATTTTGTAATGCATCTTCAAAAGACACACCATAAGGAGTAAAATCATCCATAAATATTTCCATAGAGTCATTCAGCATATCAGAAAAAATTCCTATAACAACCCTCTGAAAAGTTGCTGGTGCATTACATAGCCCAAATGGAAGAAATCTATAAGCAAAAGTTCCCCAAGGGCTAGTGAAAGTGGTCTTGTCCTAGTTTTGGGGTGCAATTCTTATCTGATTATACCCACTGAATCCATCTAGAAAATAAAATAATTTCTTCCCTACCAGACTATCCAACACCTGATCAATGAAAGGTAAAGGAAAGTGATCATTTTGAGTAGCTTTGTTCAAGGCTCTGTAGTCAACACATACTCTCCATTTCCCGTTTTTCTTAGGGACAATTACCAATGGGGAAACCCATTCACTGTCAGATATGGGGTATATAAATCCTGCATTAAGCAATTTATGAAGTTCTTCTTTAACAATTTCTTGTAAATTAGGGTTCATTCATCTTTGGGGTTGACAAACTGGTCGACATCCCTCTTTAATGTAAATTCGGTGAGTACATAGTTCGAAAGAGATCCCTTTCATATCTGTGTAATCCCATGCAAATGCTTCCTTATATTCATGCAATAACTTCATTAACTGCTGTGTTTCAGCAACTGTTAGATCAGGATTTATGTTTAATGTCTTGCCAGGTTCAATTTCAACTGTTATGCTTTTAGATGAGATGGTGGTTAATGTCTGAGATGAGTCTTCAGATTCAATTTTTTCTTGGGTATCTATTTCAAAAATTGCAGTCAATTGATTGTGTGTTTCAGCAATTACAGAAGAAGGTTCACAAATAAAAATATTAATTATTTCATCCTCTGTATTATCTTTAAGAGTTAAAGCTTGCCCAATAGTTAGAATAGGTTGAACAGCATTATCATCATAATCCATCCACATAGAATCTTCATTATTAATTATGGGTGTAGCATGAGGATAAAGAGTAAGCTGTTTAGTTTCATAACCATTAGAATTTTTCATTGAACCAGATCTGCAACTAATAAAGGCATCAGCTGTGGCCAGCCATGGCCTCCCTAGAATTAAAGGATGTCCCCCCAGCTTTGTTTTAGTCTGCAATACAACAAAATCATCTGGGTAATTCCAGGATTCAACTGAGATAAGTAGATCTTCAACAACTCCTTCAGGTTTAATTGTAGAACGGTCAGCCAACTCTAGAATGGTAGGTGTATCTCTGATTGTGTTATTCAGCTGTAATAATTGCGAAGTTTCAAGAGTCATTATGTTTATTGCAACACCTAAATCTACCAGAACTTGAGGAATCATTGTTTTACCAATTTGAACTGTCACGGTAGGATGGCCGGGATCACCATATTTCACAGGAGGGGTTTTTCCGGACATTAATGCAGATAAATCACCCATCACATGTATTGTAAGGGGATCTTTAGTTTTCCTACCAGGTTTCTTAACACAAATATCCCTTATTGTTCTGGCATAAATTGGTACATCTCTTAATGCTTGTAATAGTGGAATTTTAACATACAAATTTTGCAATTCCCCTAAAAGATTAAAAGCAGGTGTTTCAGGCGTTCTAGTTAAAACCAAACGCTCGGGGAATGGTGGTTCTGTTATTTCAACATTTTTGTTAGAAGGTGGTTGTGCTTTCTTATGTTTCTCAGTTTCCTCTTTATCCGAATCAGAAGAGGTTATATCATCAATAATAGGTTCTACTATTTTCCCAGATCTTAAATGAATATCATTACATTGCATCGTAGGAAATATAGACTGATTCTGAATATCAATGACTTGCACAACTTTATTATTGGGGTTAGGATTTGGTTGCACAGGTAGCTGGGGTCTCATTTGGTTATTTGGCAGAGCATTTGATGGCAGAGGAAGTGGTTGTTGGAATTGGGGCAATTGATTTGGGTACGGGAGTTGTTGGCTTCTCCAATTTGAATTCCAAGGGTTAAAAGAAGATGGCTGCTGTGGAGGCCAAGGAGTCCACATTGTAGGATCAACAAAGGGAGGGTTTGATTGTTTCATGGGTGGGAAATTCATTTGATTAAAGGGTGGGTATTGCATTTGATTAAAGGGAGGGTAATTTGTTTGACCGAAAGCAGAATAATTATTCCAACGATTAAATGGCATACTAGAGTTCATACCTTGCCCTTTTGGTTGCCATTGTCTTCTTTGAGTTAGCAAGTAAACTACTTCAGCTTCTTCTTCCGTTGGCTGCAATGCTGCCTTTATTCCTGGTAGAGATGGACATTGTTTTGTTTCATGATCTTTCTCACAAAGGGTGCAGATTGGTATTTTGTCCAATGGGCACTCCCTTAGTGGATTTTTGTCTCTGCACTTTGGGCAAAAGACAGCCAGAGTTGCTTCTGCTTCAGCCTGCTTCTTCGTAACCTGCAAAGTGTCAATTTGTGAAGCAAAAGAACTTAACATCTCAGTTTTAAATTCTTCAAGTAAATTACCTATTTCAGCTCTTGTTGCTCCCCCACCGGCTGATTTCTGCACTCTTGAATAGGTGGGATCTCTATTACTTACTCTGTTCCTTGCAGCTCCCCTTGAACACCTCTTACAAAGTTCAACAATCTCATCATATGATTCTTTAGATATATCTCCCTTGCCAAGCATATTTAACATGTCTAAACAATCATCCCTTAAACCTCTAAGTAATATTGTTTTGCGAATTTCCTTATATTCGGATGATCAGATCTCTGCATATTGTACTGCAGCCTTTCTACATAGTCCTCCAAATTCTCGTCCAGCTTTTGTGCGATATTGAATAGTTCATCCTTCTTTTCTCTCGTCCGGCAGTAGTCTTGATATTTAAGCAGAAATTTCTGTTTCATCTATTCCCATGTTGTGATTACCTGACTCCCAAGGCTCATGAACCATCTCAAAGCATTTCCTTTTAATGTTGCTAGAAATAGTTTCAACTTTTGAGCATTAGTAACATAATCATAACTTCTGCATAATATATCAAATTCAAAAATAAATTCATCCGGATCTTCAGAGGATAAACCATGGAAGTTAGGTAAAGATGACAATGGAATATTTTTCATAGGAGTTGTTCCTATAGGGAGATCACTGATAGGAAATTCCAAGGTAGAGAGAGAATTTTCATCCTTTCCTTCTCCTTCAGGATCTACACGTCCTCCACCAAAGAAGTCTTCATTATTTCCTTCCATTGTCTGTTCTCCTACTGCACTTGCTCGATCATCAAGATCTTCTACTGGCTCCTCAATCTTTTCCACTGGTCATCCAACACTCTCTATTATTTCGTCAATGTGCTCTGCTGATTTGCTAGCACTTTCTTCTGACTCTCCAGCACTGACTGCTGGTTCTTTAATCACTGGCTCCTCTATATTTTCAGGACCCACAACTTCCTCTGTTTTGTAATCTGATTGAGGGGAGTGATGAAGTTTTGGTCTTCGAGAACTTAATCTCTGTGATGATTCAGCCTTTGATACAATCTCATCAATGAAAGTCTTTCTTCCTCCCCTTCCTTTGCCTTTGCCACCTGTGGGGTTAGTTTTCTTCTGGTTTCCGCGTCCTCTCATACAATCTGCACATCTAGAAAGAAAATATTAATGCTTTTGAAATCTATAATTGCCTTCCCCGGCAACAGCGCCAAAATGTTGGTCGCTTCAATTGTTTTCACAATTCAAGCTCCACATAAATTGTCAACCCGAGGAAGTCTGTTTATTCCAAAGACAATAACGCACTGGATATGCTCAATTTCAAAAGCAAAAACAATGTTGTAGTAAAAAGCCACACAATTATCAATCATACAAATCTAATTATTCACACTCTGTTTAATCAAAGCTGAAGTCACTTATGTTATAGCAGAAGTAATTCCTAGATTGCAGTTTAGAATCCAAATAAAGGAAAATCAATCTGCAGGAAAGGAAACCAATCAACCATAATAGGAACAGGACCCTATTCCTTTAAATAGGAACTTCAGCACCTGCTTCCTGACACTAATCACTCTGTAGAAAAGATAACTCAAGAGAACAGGACCCTATTCCCATGAACAGGAACCTTCAGCACCTGTCTCCTGTTTCTAATCACACTGCAGGAAAAGAAAGGCAATCAATGGAAACAGGACCCTATTCCTTTGTACAAGAACCTTCAGCACCTACTTCCCAGCATCAATCATACATTCAAACAATTAACAGAAATAAATCTCTTAACTCCTTAAGAATGAATGTACTAAACACATACAACGTTAAAAGAAATAGAATGCTCAATGAATTACAGAGCTGTGTAACTAGTGTTTCAGAAAACAGAATTAAAGTAAAGCGCGAATGTCATAAGGAAATTAAACAAACTACAGGAACAGTCGGGTGAATCTTGTGAGGAATAAGGGCCCTTTCCTTCTCACAAGATTCCCCAGGAAAGGATTAAATTGAAGCGCTCAAAAGGAAGTTTTATTCATCTGTCAAAAGAAATGATACATTACAAATGGAGTCTAGCTCCAGTTCTCTCAAACACAATTTTATCCTGTAGTTTCGAGCTCTAATCCCCCTTCTAATGATGATGTCTCCTCTTTTTAAAGAGGAGACATCTCTTACAATTACAGTAGATCAAATCTACGTTTATCCCAATTCTGTTCTTCTTTCTTAAAACAGGGCTATTCTGTTCTTCCATAAAAAGATATTGTTACAACAGATACAAAAAGAGTACTATCTTCAGAATAATCCATGTAACCACGTCTTCATGTTGTTTCCATTTTTCCACAAAATGCTCTTCCAGAATCGCAAATTACGAATAGTGGCGGAATTTGCGTGTCTGCTGGCTGTTTCAGCAACGGAGTCGACTGTTTCAGCAACGAAGTTTGACTGTTTCAGCAATGAACGATTGTTCCAGCACAGCATATAACTTATCTGTGACCTTTTAGACTTATGTTAGCAACAATCTACTTCGATTAATGATAAAATATAAGAGTAATATGGAATTATATGTAAACATATTAAACATATAGTAAAGAAGAGGATTTTATATACCTTTGGATAAAGTGAACGAAAATGATGATGGAATCCTTTTTAAACATGGTTATAAAGGTAAGGTGGTGTTAAAATATATAGTAAAAATGATACATAGTGAGGTCCTAACACTGATCGAGCAAATGATTGATTCGATTATGGTGATGTAGGATATGGTCTGGATTTCCAAGTGGAATTGAAGGGTGATTTTCCCTGCCATGTGTTTCCAAGATTATGTTGTGGAACATATTGTCCAGAATAAAATAAGGAGGGGCCTTGCATCATACCTGAAGGGCATGATTTCCATTGTCGATGTTGATCCATCAGATATGTAGGTTTTGTTTCCTCCTCGGCTTCTTTAAGTACAAATTTTAATCCTTGGAGGGACAAGCACTGTTTTGTTGAATGTTCTTTGGTGCAAATAGCACAGGTTCGAACCATGTCCGGTGGGAATTCCCTTTCAATGTGTTTCTTTTGGAAACGTGGAAAAAATATGGCCAATGCTTGATCTTCTTCGGCTTACTTCTGTTTATCTTGAAAAACATTTAACTTTGTAGTCAGTGTGCCCAATATGTCAGTTTTAAAATCTTCTAAAATATTACCAAATTTTGTTCGCATTACGCTACCACCCATGGTCTTACTGATTCGGGTGAGAGGATCATGTATTCCAGATCTGGCTCGTGTGCTGCCACATGAAAACCTGATACAAAACTTAACAATATTATCATATTCTTCTTGATCGATATCACCTTTTCCCATTAAACTCAATGTTTCTATCCGCTCTTCTTTCATGCCTTTTATCAAAGGAGATTTCAGTACTTCTTTTGGTAAGGTAGTAAAAGATGATCTTTGCAAGTTGTACTGAAATCTCTCAATATACTCTTCTAATGTTTCACTATCTTTTGCAGCCATTTTAAAATTTTTATCCTTTAGATCCCTACATGGACAATAATCCTGATATTTAGTAAGAAAATAATTTTTCATTGCATCCCAAGAATCGAATGTGCCTCCTCCTAAGCCCATGAACCATCATAATGTCGCTCCCTTCAAAGTAGAAGAGAACAATTTTAATTTCTATGGATCAATGGTATAATCATACCCTGTGCACAAAACATTGAACACAAATAAAAAGGCATCTGAATCCTCTGAGGTCATCTCGTGAAAGGTTGGGATATTCTGTAAAGGGATATCCTTCATTGGGGAATAAGCCACTTGATCGAAAATAAGATATTCCAATGTCGAGGTTTGGTATTGTTTCCCTTGGTTTTCCATCTCATCGAAGATCTGCCAGTAATTTTCAGATATTTCTTGATTAGTAGGTATTATTTGAGCAAGAAATTTATGGATACAACTTGGCTCTCGAGGGGGTTTTAATACACCACCTAAATCTTGAATATTGAGCATTTTTGTTAGAAAATTATACATTATAGAGTAATGCAGCACATTAAAATATGTGGAAACACAAACAAAAAAAGCATATAAAACTAGAGAGACATAGATATATGTGGTTCACCCAATTTGGGCTACGTCCACCCCAAACATCTAGTCCTTCCTTTCTATTATCCAGCAAAATTAAGAGACACAACTTACAACAGATCCACCGTAATATCCTATGTTCTCTATCATAGTCTCCCTATATGTTTCTCACTCTGAGAATACACATACAATATACAGTCGCAATACAATACCCTCATACAAAACGAGGGGTTGCTTTCTAGGGAAAAAAACCCTAAATTAAACATAACTTCTACCGTCAGATCATCTGCCTAATGAATGGCCCAGATTAACTAGAAATTAAAATACTTTTACAAGGAAATTTTACATCTTTTTTTAGCTTCGGGGGGCACTGCCCCCGAAACCCCCCTCTGGGGGGGGGGGGGGCTTCATAAAGTCACAGCTGAACACCCCTGGACCCCTCTGGCAGTGTTTAAACGATGGGCAGCATCATCGCCCTATTAATAACATGGGTCCAATGTTATGCCATATATAAATAAAGAAGATAATCAGGCTCCACACCCAACAGTTTTATCTTCTATCAAGATCACAGGAGATTCAGATCCTGAGGGTCATCGATAAGCTCCACTGTTTTCTCCTTCTCCTTCTTTAGAATTACAAGAATTTCCCTCTTGTGAAATACTAGAGTGTTGAATAAATGTGCTTTGGGAGATTTTCTCATATCCTTCAGTTTTGTTGTGAAACTCATAATGAGCTGCAGTTAGTGATTCTATTGCTTGAGGGATTATAATAGAGCCCTTCGCAGATACTGTTCAGGGTCCTACTGATGCGTTAGAATTAGCTTTCCAAATAATTTCGTTGATAAAGGTTGTTCTCCCAAGGCTCACCAGTCCCTGGGTTTTGTGGTTTTTGATACTAGTTTCTATTATATTACTACTTGATTTCTATTCGTTTTCTTAATCAAACACACTTACATAACCTAATCGTATCAACCCAAAGTGGGTGCTAGGCATAAGCATTTTACTTGGTGCATGCATAGGTTCTTACCTTCCATCTTCAATACTCGGCCTCCCAAAGATATAACCTATAAATTGAAAACCTCCCCGACTACAATGCCAAAATTTTGGGCACTAAGATGACTCCTATAAATCAACTTAATCCTACCTTCATTAATCTTATCAGAACCTTCAATACAACAGTCAAATTGGGACTTGACTTATCATAAGCTCAAAAGCATTGAATGGAGCAACTCAATGAGCTTGATGAACTAAGGCAAGATGTAGTTCAAAAGACTAGCCTAGTTCAACAACAAAGATGCAGATGGCATGACAAGTATATAAAAGAAATAAATTTTTAGGCAAGAGATTGGGCACTTTTATTTGACTCAAATTTCAAGGACTTCCAAGGAAAATTTCAAACTCATTGGCTTGGGCCTTATGAGATTCCAATGAGTTTGAAAGAGTCTTTGATAATGGAGCAGTGAGGATAATAACTATTGATGAAGAAAAGGTTCCTCTTCTTATGAATGGGCATCGACTAAAGTTCTATCAAAAATTTCAAGACAATGCTGATATGAAGTTGGTGAAGAATTCTTCTTCTTCTTCTTCAACTTAGTCTTCTTTTCACTTTTCATATCTAAATATATACATATTATTAAATAATAATAATAATAATAATAAAATTATATAAGTATGAAAACCAATCAATGATTGGCATCCTTATACAGAAAATACAAGGTGAAAATTAGAGTTTATTTCTGACATCTTATATTTTCTTTACTTCCATTCTAAAAATCCCAAATTCTTTGCATTTCCCTTTATTTTCAGAAAAATAAAGATTAGCTACAGAATTGTTGCATTTCTGTAGCTATTATGAATGGGCATCGACTAAAGTTCTATCATAAACCACTGACAAAGGAGGAAATTTTCAAAAAATTTCAAGACAATGCTGATATGAAGTTGGTGAAGAAGAATTCTTCTTCTTCTCCAACTTAGTCTTCTTTTTACTTTTCATATCTAAAAAAATAAAATAAAAAAATAATATATATATGTATATATTATTCAATAATAATAATAATAATAATAATAATAATAAAAATTATATAAGTATGAAAACCAATCAATGACTGGCATCCTTATACAGAAAATACAAGGTGAAAATCAGAGTTTATTTTTGACATCTTATATTTTCTTCACTTCCATTCTAAAAATCCCAAATTCTTTGCATTTCCCTTTATTTTCAGAAAAATAAAGATTAGCTACAGAATTGTTGCATTTCTGTAGCTATTATGACATTCTACAACTCTTAGACATCTCTGCAACACAGATGAACAATACTAATTGACATAAGCAGCTGAAGACAAGATTGAAGATTACACTGAAGAATGTACTCAATGACAACTGAGGAATCGAGAACAAAGAAGAAAAAAATAAAGGTTAGCTATCTCCAAAGTATGATACAATTTTGTTTAAATAATAAGGTTCAAAACATTGATATATATAAATTAGATGAATATATATTTTCCAACTAAAAAATGTCATCATTAAAATCAAAATCTAAATTTCATGATTCACCACCTAGCTTGCATCATAATCTCCTCAATGATCGATTTGATCTCCTTCATTAATGATCCAACGGTCATGTCTCACGCTGAAACATCACTTACACCGAAACCTCGCTCATGTTCATAAACCCGCGCTCATTCACTTCACTTGTTACCTGCACTTATCCAGCGTTTTATGACATAGCTCCTTCACGTTTCCAAGCTCAGATTAAAATCACCAAAAATTTTAAGGATGGAAAATTATCTTGAAGTTTAAAAACATTGGTGAATCTCACTTGTCCCTAATATGCAAACTATAAATTTTTTATTGATGTATATGTAAGATTATTCAAAGTTATAATGATTTTATATATACCCTCTATATAATGTTGGCAATTTTTAAGGTAAAATAATTTTATATATTAAAATTTGGGTGAATCATTTTTATTAAAAATTGAAATTGGCGAATCTTTTTTTTGGAAAATCATGGAAAATTAGCCCACCTATGAGTATTAGCCTCTAAAATTTTCCATGATTAAAACTATCAATTTAT